>JAIPRM010005925.1:0-19620 GCA_025469315.1 Stegophylla sp. TES_Ste_2020 | reverse complement strand
GCCTAATATTAAGAGAATCAATACCTATAGAGTCTTGCACAAAAAAGAAAGAGTTTCTGGAGATAGTACAATGAGTAATAAAGGCAATTTTTTTCAGAAATTTATACTGTATATTATTAAGCTCATTCGAGTAAGTTGAATAATTATTAGACCAAATTAAAGAGCCAAATTCAAGGTTTGATCTAACTAAAGAAGTATACAAATTTTTTAAACATATAGGATTTCTAAAGTCTTTAGTATTTCTAGAAATATTGTTTTGTTTCATTTTCAAAATTCTACCCTTAAAAAGTGTGTCACATTATTATTATTTTTCATTTCAGCACCACCAAGCGCCACGGTGGTGTCAAAATGGTGAAAATTATGTTGCACATCGAATTGTACGAGAACTCAGCACGCAATCGAGTGGCGACAATCTTTTTTGATTATCGTGAAAACTATTAATGCACTCTTAGACGTAATTACGGGGGTGAACGACGGTACACTTGCACCCTCTGAAATTATGTAGTGGGTGCAAAGATATACATTTGCATCTGCAAAATCTTATGATACAATTAAAATTAGATTAATGTACTTGAATCGTGAATGTTAGAGAATGAACGCCAAGCACAATTGGACGAAATCCTATTATTCAGGAAAAAAAGTTAAAATTTTCCGTCCCTTTTCTTTTACATTTTGATCTATTAAAAACGATAAATGACGATGACGAACCGATAAATTACAAAAAAAAATCTAAAAATAAAATTCATAATTATATGAAAATGAATTAGTGCCGAATTACCATGTACAAATCAAAAGATCTAAAGCTGATCGTAACAATAAAATCATATATATTAATATTATACTTATTTAATATCTATGTAATATCTGTACAATACTGTTATATAAAATTAGCATTTATATTATAAACATAATGATACTATTACATCGGTTTTCTGTTATTGCACTGCTGTAGTGATGTGGATTATCTTCTTCTTTTTTATTTTCATATTACAATTTGGTGCAAATATAAGAACTCGTTTATTTTCTAAAGAAACGACATAGGCTAATTTCTTTTGTTTTTTTTTAAAGAAAAAAGAACGACACAAGTTCCTTTTTAAAAGGAACGAAGCAAACACTGAAAAAACATATATTAAAATAAAAATGGGCCAAAAAGTCTGAGTTTTTTAGCTTTATTAGAAATTGAAACAGATTTTATTGATAAAGAAAAGTTAATAACAAATTTTATCGTATTGTATCCAGTTGTCGCACATCACTTAGATTTGGCATAAATATTAATATTGATACAGGTAAACAAAGAAAATTGTATGGAATTTCAATTTTCATTCATAGTTTTGTAAGTTTTTGAAATTTATATAAAAAATAGAATTTTACCAATGTGTAAAAATGTCTACTATCAGTCTTGCCCGCTGCCAACTGCATTTTGCACTCGCTGAAATTTTACGAAATTATGCCTACGAATGCACTGATCAGCAATATCACATAGATTTCCATGCTTTTTTCCCCCACCCTGTATACATGACGAATGGGTCACGGTTTCGTGTTCACGGCAACGGCTAAACAAACCGACGTCATTTTTAAACACGATAATATTGCGTCATAGTATCCTATACTATTATTGTCGTTATTATTGTCGGGGACAGTGTCGCTGGAAATATTATTTATACACAATATTATATTATATTGTTCTGTGTAAAAACTTGTTCGTACCAGTATCTATCTAGAACCGTCACGTCCCGCCAGCAGGACGACGAGAACATTGTTATTATTATCGTTTCCGATTAATTCGATAAGTTTTCGTAGACCAGAGTTGTACATTATTAATATCAACGTGTACTTGTTAACGGATGCGAGATCGGCTCAAACTTTATGACCACCGAACAATACTCCCGGACATAATGTTATTAAACCGATTTTATCGAACAGACGAAGAGAAAGCAACGCGAAAATGGAAAAAAAAAAGAACTGAAAATCTCCGCCATAACGAATATTGCTGCGTTCGAGGTTGAATCGTACTACAACAGTGGTTACCGCTTATAGTCATTGGTAGGATTCGGGACTTATTGTATTTGAATTCTTTATTAATGGCTACAGAATTATCTAAGTGAGATATAAATTTGTTTCAAGACATAATGGACTCAAATACAAAAAAATTTTGTGCATATTTTCCCCATATTTTGCCATTTTTTTGAATAATGCATATTAGACAAATATATTTAAGCATTTTTGAGAAACTTATTACGTATTTACGCATTTTTATGTTTTAATCTTAATAAATTTATTTTGAAGATTGATATTATACATCGATAAATATACCTCATAATTATCTGAACTTAAAATGTAATATATTATATAAAAAAAATTGATTTGGATATTTTTGTACATATTTTGATTATTTTAGGTACATATTTTCATGCATATTTCCATATTTGTGTGCGATAAGTCCTAAACCCTAGTTATTGGCGCAATCAGAATAAAAAAAAAATGTGAGGGGCTAAAGTGTTTATTTATTGATTTAGCTTCCTCTTCCCAAATTACATTAACCTTATGTGATTTTTAAATAAATTTGGAGAGCTATGAAAGGCTTAGCCTCCCAAGCCTTAACATAGTTGTGCCTATGCTTATAATGTTGACTGGTTATGCAAATCAACCGCTCATAATGATCAAAAGTGCCAGGAACCGTATTCAGGTTTTCAGTTACAGTGACCAGAAAATATCCACATGATTACATAATATAATACAAAGAAATTATTACCTAATCCAGTTTAGTATCAAATATACAAAAATGCGAAAACTTGATAATTTATTCATCATCCTAAAACCAAATCTAATCTCATCCGCCCCCCAAAAATTACAAATACCATAAATCAGATCAAAATAACAGTCAACAACTCTAATTTTTTTGAAAGAACTCAATTTTTTAATTGCATTTATGTCAAATATTTTGAAATTATACACAAATAATATTTTATTACTATGTTCAAAACTGAAAGTTTTAAAAAAATAACAAAACGCATTGCTTACCGTTATTTGTTACCTGCTTTTCGAATTGCTAATTAAAGTGATCAAAATACTATAACGTAATCAATATAAGCGAAAACCACTGTATTATAATCTGCTCATAATATGGTACATTGACGGCTTACAAGGCGAGTTTTGACCGAACACTTACCTACATTTCGATAGAGGTTATATTCAAGTTCTAATGAGCAAATTTTAAATTCAGGGGGGCATGGAGCTCATATCCTTCATACAATCATCAGTGTTGAATCGGAAAACACTCAAATTTTAGAGGATTCAATTAAAAAAAAAAACCTTTCTCTGACCGTTAAAAAAGACTATCCAAATTCTCACCTGTTTCGATAGTTTATTAGTATATTAAAATACAGGAGGGTTTCAAAAAAATTTAAACAGTTTCAGATCATTTTAAAAATACATTTCATCCATGGAAAAGAATTTAGTAAAAAAATAAATTATTAAGATAACTGTACAAAAAAGCCGGACATACTTCGCACGATGGGTGGTATTCTCTTGACGGCCGTATTAAATTTTAAAGAAACGATAAATCATTTCTTCAGTAAAACGATTCTAAACGAAGGAAGTTAATAATATAAGAAAAAAAAATGTCCAAAATTTTTTTTCATATTTTCAAAATTTGATTGCGCCAAAATCTTTTTTATAGGATTTTCTATCTATGTTTAAATGATCAAAAAATGATGTTTTTCGAGTCCTTTTTGTCAAATTTTGGGTAGTTTTTTCCAAAAAAAAAAATTGAAGAATTGAGAAATTCAAAAAATGACCTCTTTAAAGTACAATCTAGAGGCGAATCGGGTTTCAAAACTTTATTGATCGAAACTTTTGGACAAATATTTCGATACAAAAAGTTGTACACAGAAAAAAAAAATAAATAAAAAAAAATAAAAAAATAAACATCATTGTAAAACACTAGCTTCTTCACTTCGCTCAGAATCTAAAATAACAATAATGATTATATGATCTATAATGTGAAATGATGAAAACAAATTGTGAAATTTACGATCATTTTATACATTTTATTGGCATTAAATCATTAATGTAAAAATGTGTAAAATAAGTAAATACATGTAAATGACAGGTATTACAAAAAATAAATAAAAAAATAACCATATAATTGACACTAACCACAAATATGGTAACCATACAATAGTTTAAGAAGAAAATATTTTAAATGCTACGTTTAAACATTTAAACATTTAGCAATTCAGTATATGTACTTTATTACTTATTCAATATATTATGGTAAATAATAGAATGCACTTAAAAAAAGTTTTAGATGAACGTAAAAATAATCTTATTTTATAAAGGTAGATAATACATTTAAATTTTATAAAACATATTTTTTTTAGTCTTTACGCCTTTTTTAAGTGAAAATGCATCTGTAAAATAACAATGTGAAAATATAGTTTTATAATACTTATTCGTATTATTTTAAATATAATTTATAACGTACGAGTACCTATAATTTGATTAATAGATACATACCTGTGTATTTTCATTTCATTTTTACATACTTATTCTTTTTATATTTAGATTTTACTCAAAAGAGTGATGTGATCAATAAGAGTAACACACTTTAGGGTAGAAAATTAACCCACGAAAACTCTAAGGAGGTCATTTTTCAAAATTCACAACAGTTTTTCCAAATATATGAAAAAGATATTAAAAATATGCCATTAACTAGATTTTCATGAAATCGGTTTAAATTTTTAAGTCGTTACACCAGAAGTAATAGAAATCCAAAAAATGTTTTACGATCGGTATATGGAATGAAACAAATGTTCAAAAAAAAAAAATTACAACTTTTGGGATAAATATACAGTTTTGAAAATATACGATTTTTCAGAGTTTATCGATAACAATTATTAATTCTTGATATTATGAGCTTAACATTTAACGAGACCTAACTCGTGTAGTATAGTATGATTAACAGCTGTGAACAAATCTAAAAATTCCATAGGTAATCAATTATAAAACAGTTTAAAGTTACGAATCGTTCTATTATAACGGTCATTTTCAATTTTCACGTATAATAATGATTTTTTCCATTTTTAGGTCTTAACCGTAAATGGGAAAAAAATTATCGTCTAAACTGTCATAGAACCGAAGGAAACTTCTGAAACCTCCACGCGTACGCGTGTTGAATAATATTTCCAAGCGCAAATTATATTCTGCAGTTTGCAAAACATGTTGCATGTCTGGGAGAAATTAACCTCGATGGTGGATTTGGACGAAGGAAAAAAAGAACAATAATAAAGAAAACAACGGCGCGAAGTATAATGCAGTGTTTATTATAAAGTTCTCTCCATCCTCCCCGACCGTCCACCATAGGAACGTTTACCATTGGACAGACGCACACCATAGGAATAAAGTTTAAAACTTTTCTCTATTTATTCGTCATTTTCGTTTATGTTTTTATTCCTTCGCTTTCTTAGAACACATATATATATATATACGTCGCCTGCTGCACGTGCTATTATATATATTTAATTGAAAAAACAATTACTTGACGAGAGAAAGATGTCAGGGCAGCGATGCATTTTACGTATAAATTGCAACTCTCGGCTTTCGTACCTGGCTTCGACTGTCGGCGAGGAAATTTAATTAAAAAAAAAAAAAAAAAAATGAAGGAAAAACTCCTTTAGCGCTGCGTCATATAGTCACTGGGTTGGAAAAATCAACACAGACATCAATTATAAAAGAAATAGCTGGTGTAAGATAAATTTTACGAAACATATAATTTTTCGTGCAAAATCAGGAATGGGTAGTTTCTTTGATACATTAATTGTATCTAGTATCTTTGAAAATTTAAGAATAGTATCTTGTATCTTTTTAATTTTGTTGACTTAAAAATACAAGATACGTTTCTTCTCCAAGAAATAATAAAAGTCAATGAATTTTAATAATGAATAATTAACATATTTTTTCGTGTACATTTATATATTTGTTCTATAAAATTGCCAAAGCTGATTGATAAAATCACAAAATAAACTGAAAACACATTTTTTTTTTTTATTTATACAACTAGTTACAACAAGAAACATTTTTTTGGTACGCAGTTAACAATTAGTTTTCTGTATTATTTAATTTAGTTTATATGTATAAATTATTGATATTTTAGTATACTTCACTATTTTTTTTATTAAAAATATCCTTTTTTTTTAATTAAAAATGTCCATATATTATACACTTCAATATTAGCATCTAATTTAATAATAATTTTAAAAAATGTATCTTTTATCTTAGATACAGTTTCTTTGATATAGTATCTTTTATCGAGTATCTTTTTGAAAATATTAAACGTATCTTGTATCTAGAGCTGTAAACTTATCTAGCTAATATCTAGATACTCTTTTTTGAGTATTATACCCATCCATGTGGTGTGAAATAATTAAGTATGTATTTCAATAATATGCTTTTTTTCTATAATTTCTTTGTTCAATATAGTAAGATTACATTCGTAATTAGCATTACAAAGTCTATCTTTATATCATAGATTCTCTCTTTTTGTAATAAAACTTTTTCTATTTTAATTTTTTTTTTTTCACAAGTGACTTTTTTTTAAGTTTCCTAATATAATCGAAATGATTGCGCATTTTCATTAGTATTTTATTTTTACTTTCTGTTGTTTTCCAAAATTTTTTTTGCTTTTTTACACAGTATTTTATCAATCATATCTATTTATTAAATAATAATAATATCCCAATATGCAATAACTTCTTTTGAATAAATTTACTGAGTATAAATCAATAAATAATACACGTATTAGTAGGTGTATGAAATTTAAATGTCACCTAAGATTTGAAATTTGAATTACAGTTTACAAGGCGATGAAATTTCAAACGAGTAATTAATTATATAGTTCACGTTAATAGTACATCATAATTATTATTTTCATGCATATTTATTATTTTATGAACAGTTAATTATAAGTGAAAGAATGATGTAATAAATTGTAGTTAAAATTAAAAGATGTATACTTATTATAATGGTAAATAGTATCTTCAATGCGTCACCTTGACTTTTTTAATTTTCTTTCGTTCACTAGAAATGGTATTTAACATTCATCACTGCATGCGAACACCTAATAGAAACTAACGAAGTACCTACAGCGATGTTGTAATTGAAATCACGTAAACACCTGTGTATTAAACTTACAAAATTTTCAGAATCCCCTTTGAATATAAATGTTTATTAAAATCTCCACCCAATTTCATGAAATTCTCGGCGTCGTAAAGCTTCAGCCCGTAAAGTGTTTGAAGATATTGAATAGATTTTTTAAATTAATTGATAATTATTTATAGGGTAGGATTTTATAGCACTTAAAATTGCTTAAATGTGCGCTTTAATATAAAAAGTATCATTTAATATGTGCTAAAAATATGTAATACAAAAAATAAAATACATTAAAACGTACCAAACAATTTTCTATAATTAGGTAATAAATTAAATTTTGAAATTTATTAAAAATCGAAAACACAACTAATTTACCAGTACAACAATTACACGAATCGACTATATATTAATAGATAATACAGCATATTAATATGTTTACATTACGACGCTCGTTCGGCGATAATCAAAGTCGTGATTGACACAAATAAGTTATAACCCGTCATAATTAGCACTGAGAATATAACAAAAATTACAAATTGTGATCAAATAAGTGACGCATCACCATCTGGTTAATATTTATTTTGAAGATTTCATTGACGAATAAACTAAAAAAAAACACGTTTTTACAAATGTCATTTCATAAAATATGTTCTATTTTAATTAAAAACCATCCAAAACATTTCAAAAATTCCAAAAATAGCACTAAAAATGTAGTAATAGAAAAATAATATTTTGAAATTTAAGCTTTCCAAATCACAAAAACAACTTTTAATAAATTTATTAAGTAACACACTAAACTTTTCAGTTACAATTATCATAAAAAAATTAAATTACTATTTTTTATTAATTAATTAATTTATTTATTTATTTATATTTTTTTTTAAGTAAAAGAAAAGAAACAGCATATGTTTATTTCTATCTTGAATAATAGGATACCGTCCTTTTTTTATAAAAAGGAGTTCGTTTCAGATATCCGTTCCTTAAGGTACTCGTTCTTTACAAACACTGTCAATAATAAAATATTGATCTTATCCCGATAAAATCGGGATAAAAGTATTTTGAAATGGAAAAAAGCTCGGAAAAAGTAAATCACTGCTTCCGTTAAATCACAATTTATACATTAAAATATAGTTTAATTTTTAATTCGTTAAGCTAACCCGGTAGAGCCTTTGCCTAGCTAAGTGCGATCCCGTGTAACCAACCACCATTACTCTATTTCAGTCACTAAGAATGCCTGTGGTTCGACGGGTCCTGTTTGCCGAGAAAACGTGAACAAACGCGCGAACGAATGGAGAGACCGTATGGTTTCGGAACAGGACTTGCGTGGACTCGCGCGCAAACACGAAATCCTAAGCCAACATACGACGATAAGAGCCGTGCAAATATGCGCAGGGAACGAAATAATTTATTGAGAACACAAATAATTAAATATGTATTAACTGTGGGGCTTTTGCCCGTTTTTCTCCACCATCGGTGACAAAGCGCAGATGTTTGTAGACTGCACGTGGGCAGTGTTCGATTCGCGAATAAAAAAAATTTCATATCTGAAATATGCAGACAACGTAAATTTAATAAAAAATTATCTAGTTACAGGCGTAAACGTCAAATTTCATTTCATTTGGATAAATTAACATAACGTGTTTACTGATATGAATTGGTTTTTTATGTACATTTTTTTTCTTTCAAATATAAAATATAGAATCAGTTATGAATGAGGTTAAAAAAAGGTAAAAAAAAACTACCTGAAAGGTATAAGTAAAAAAAAAAAAATCTGAACATAATATGAAATACATATTATGTAAGTTATAAGTATTAATCAATTCATCAATTTGAAATCAAAATAATTTTTAAAATATTGGAGAAAGTGTGATCATACGTCCAGTGCTATGCACTATCTAGATAAAAATATTAATATTTTTATCATATTCAGCTAAAAATAATATTGAGTGTCTTTTTATCTTATCTATTTAGTAAAATAGTTATCTAAGATAAAATTACCTAGATAATTTTTCTAAATTTTTATCAACGCTGTTTTTGACATATTTTGAAAATTATTTCCTAAACTTTGGAAATACTATTCACAATTCCACAAATGACCTCTTAGTACCACCTAGAGCAAAATTCTGATTGAAGAAGTACTTTAAATTAGGAAAAAAGAATTAAAAGTATTTTAAAGTAAATTAATTATAATCAAGTACTTTTTATAAAATTTTATTTATAGTAAAATCACATTTTGCAAATTAATATTTTAAATTGTGTAAACTTTTTAAAGTTACCTGTTTTTATTATCTAGACGAATGGGATTATCTATTATCTGGAAAGGTATTTAAATTGTTATCTATTATCTATCTAGCTACATTTTCAATGAACTAAAAGGTTTCAATCATACTCTATAGGATTTTCATTTTACATTTACTTAAAACATGAAAATCAATCTAGTAAAGCAATAGTTTCCTCAATGCAGGATTTTCCACGATTCTGATTTGAGCTTAGGTTTTATTTAAAAAGGTAATTTAATTTAAAAATTATAAGTTTTATTATTATTCCAAAAAAAATAAAAAATATATATATATATATATATATATATATATAAAATAATAATATATATATATATATATATATCTTTTACTCAGTCAGTTTTATGTCTCATTATTAACACTCAGAATCTAAAAGTAATCAAAACAAATTTTCTAGGTTAAAAATATACGTACAATAATTCACAACAAACTATCTTTTTTAATTTTTTATTATTATTATTAGGTTATTACCGAATAAAATTACTTACAAAACTTTCATTGAAATAATGCAATTGACAGATGTTTTCCGAATGACCGCAAATCGCACTGCTATATTTCTGTTTTTTTACTTATATACTATATACATATATACCTACAAAACACTAATTGACGAGTAAACATTAATTTCAGTCTGATGTAAAACTATAATATAAATAAAACGCGAAAAGAACAACGGAAAAACAGGCGCGTCCCCAAAAGGAGGGTGGAAGGAGGCAGTCGCCCTTCCCATTGCGATTTTTTAAATATAAAAATTATTCCCTTTGTTAACAAAATAATAATTATAATATGATAACAAACTGCTCTTGATATGTTTGGCAGAAAGCCTGAAAATTACTCGTCCATTAGATAAAATAATAAGTATTTTCCAAATTGACAACTGCTCTTGGCCTGTTTTCAAAAAGCCTGAAAAGAAGTATACTGTTTAGGGTAAAAAAATTATTCTAAACGGACTACCGCTTTGTATAAAGCCTAGTCTATTCGTAAAAAGGCGTATTTTCCATGTGGTTATGATATACAATATATGATGCACCATAACATATTATGAAACTGAATGATAATACCTAATACTGATGTAAAGTACTGATCTTGGTTAGATAAATATATATCCATGGTAGGTACTTTCTATAACGTGTAAAATGCATACAACGAACTATCTACATACCGTATGCATTTTTATTATACTTGTATGAATATAAAAATTCCTTTTTACATAATCTTGTTTATAATGATCATAGGTATGGGTAGAGGGACTGAGGAGCTAAGCCGCAATTAAATAAGAAAAAAATCATCCATAAATTGTTATGATTTTCACGTCTAAGTTCAATATAGTCTTCCATTATAAAGTAAAAAGAAAATTTAAGTTCCTCCAAACATTTAATAGATGCGCCTTAAGCGATTTGGATAAAAAGGTTTGTTGGGTTAACAAGTTTACATATTTATTTGTTCGATTTAGCTTCTCAAAGGGTGCCTTTTGAAACTTTCAAAATATCTGGAAAGAATTTGGGTGATATTTTTTATTTATTTATTTTTGTGGGGGGAAGGGTAGTTTAGAAACGTTTCTGCGGAAAACGGGCTGTAGAATTTTTAGCTCTTGTCTATAATATTTCTCATTCACGAGCATAATAACCTGCACAACACCGGTATTCAATTCAAAGATCACAAACTTTGAGGTACTTCTTAGAATTGTCATATTTCATATTGAATTATGTAATGTTATTTATATTGTTAGCTCTAAAGCTATTCCGTGTAGTTTTTAATATTTAATTTTTTATATACAACCATACTAAGAACAACTATAATTGTTATTATTTTGAACATGAAATCGTTATATTGTTACGCCCACGCG
Source organism: Stegophylla sp. TES_Ste_2020 (assembly GCA_025469315.1). Taxonomy (NCBI): domain Eukaryota; kingdom Metazoa; phylum Arthropoda; class Insecta; order Hemiptera; family Aphididae; genus Stegophylla; species Stegophylla sp. TES_Ste_2020. Next base: position 8,328 of record JAIPRM010005925.1, on the reverse strand, counting down.
TCTTATTTTGTACTTGATGTCTGTGAGTTGGGCGTGGGTTTTAATGCATTGAAAAAGACGAGAAAATTCGATTAAGGACACGTCCGAAAGAAAAAGAAATTACTTTGAATTTCTACTGAAGAAATATTACCAAACGAAGTTTACACGAGAAATAATATAATTATTAATTTAAAACTATTTAATTAAAGTACTTTAATTAATTAGACACTAATTACATAGCCAGTTCACTGCATCGATCGTCTTTATCATTGAATGTAACTGTTTAACCTAATCTATAAATATGCCATGGAAAAATAAATAATGCTTAAGAAATTTTAATTCTTGCAATAATATTATCGTCTAAATTGCATGTATATTTATTATTTGTTTAGAATACACGAATGATTCCCTAAATACGTAAAAAGTAAAAAAGAAAAACAGTTAATATAAAATGAAATACGAAACAAAAATGTAGCGAAAACAGGATTGCAAAGCATTTTAAATAATACGCTTAACGAGTGGTTTCGTTTTAAATATTTTATACAAAATAAACAAGTCACAAATTATAAAGATCTCAGATTCGATTTTTATTTAAATAGAGATAAATAGATTACGAATTTATCGAGGTAAATTGTTGTTTTCTAATAATGATCAACCCTGCGAATTTTCCTCCTCATAAAACATATAAAATAATCGTTTCATAAGATCGAAAAAAAAATCGAACTAAATATTTCATACACTTAAAGTAACACTATCAAAACCATTTAAACCTTAATTTAACTTTTAAAATGTTAGAGATAACAAAACAATTACTTTTGAGAAGATATTTACATTATGGTGGCCATTTTTATAAATATAAAAAACGGAACAGTTAATTTTGGTTGAACTTTGAAAGAATACTATGAATAAATTATCTAATATTATTTTCATTTTATCATGTCTTTAAAATAACAAAAAGGTACATTTTTTAATTCATTTTTAAAAACATTCCTCATTTATTGTGACTTTGACAAAATTGGTCTATATTTAATGTTAATTATCCGTAATCCGTACCTACGTGATATATCCTATATTACTATTACTTCGTTAGCTCCAGAATTTACCCATACACTTTTGCTTTTATATATTACTCATTACTTCTCAAACTTTTTTATTGTTCCTTTCCTACTAGAACATCTAAATTTGGTATCAATTATAGCTGTTTCCCGAAATTAAAGTTATTTTGCGAGATAATTTACAATGAGCTAAAACTCACATAAAACGAAAGTACGTCCGGAGTTTCACCTTTAATATTTGTTGATTCCAACGGGTTTATTTTGACTTTTGCTTGAAAATCAACTACTTAATTTTGATTTCATTGAAAAGCTATACAATTACAATTTTTTCGTGTACGATATTTTTGTTTTACGTGTATAATATAGAAGTGATGGCAATTAAAACGGGACCACCTTCTGAAAACGGGACATAAAGCGTCCTGTTCAACGTTTTTTGGGACATGGGGACATGATCGACAGTCGAAGATCAAAATTTTCAGGCACAAATACTTTTTTTCATCGTGTGTCCGAAGGGTCCGGTATACCACAATGACAATATTGCAAAGTTTCCTCATATTTTTTCTTAGAAGCGTCGCGAAAAATGCAGAGAGAGATTTATATCGGAGAAACCACGTCAAAGTTAAAAACGTTCGCGAGTAATTTATACTTCCTATATTGCAACTATGAAAATCAAAGGAATTCGCAGTAGTCGTGGTCGAAGTAACCGGGGAGGGGGGGTAGAGCGTGAGGAGGGCGGGTAATTCGAGTAGAAAAGGGGGTGATATTTGCGGTACCGAACAAGGCTTTAATAATAATGGAAATATTCCCCAACACTGCAACGGTGTCTCCTAATCGATAAATTAGATTTAATTATGAACGTCTGCGCCTATAATTATTATTTAGTACCGTCTGTAATTATAACACTATGACGTGCGAGCCGACGGCTATGAATAGAGAAATAAAAAAGGTTCGAAAAAAAAGAAATTAAATAAATGTCATTATCTTTCTAGCGCGTTATTAAATCATTTCAAACGTAAATAACAAGAAAAACATACGTCACTATTAAATGATTTTCTCCACTCAAAATCTAATATGCTTATCAATATTAAGCTAATAAAATTAATAAAAACAATCATGCACATGTATACATCAATAATAATAATTATTATTATTATACATTACTAATTTTGATGTTTTTTTTTTTTTTTTTTTTGCAGGTATGTATTTATTTCAATTGTACCTCGGTTCGAAACTGTACGTGAAAAAATTGTAAGGTTGTAGAATGTTTTAGCATTTTTGTTAAAAATTGTTCAATAGTTTTTCCTTTTGAAAATCAAGAAAAACGCACTTCTATGAAAAAAAAAAATATGTGTATATTTAGATGTTATTTCACGATTACAGAAAGACTAAAATATGTGGAAAGTCTTAAGGTATAAAAAAAAAAAAACAAATAAAACAAATAAAAAAAACCTGATTTAGAATTAAAAATTTGATTAAGGTTTGTTTTGAAAATAATATTTCAAAAAGAATATTTATAGATTTCAGTATTTCACGAAAAAATAACTAATTTTCTTAAAATTCAACCGTCAAACGATTATAATAAATTATTAAAGCAACTATTTTTGACATTTTTTTTATATCATCAGGGTAAAATTTTATACTAGTTCACTAAATTTTATTGGAAAAAAAAAGATAATTCATCCAAAAAACATTTTCAATTTCAAAATGTTTGAGTACGTCATTAAAAATTTGTATTGTCTAAAATATCAGTTTACCAACACCGATTTCAAAAAAAAAAAAAAATCATAAAAAACTTTCAAGATAGCCTCATAAAAGGTTTTTAAAAATCATGTACCTATAGCTTTTCTCGAGATTATTCCAGCCCTGACACACACATAGCGGTATCTATATTACTATTATTATTTTTCGAGGAGAATGAATAGTGGAGTAAAATAGAATCTGTATTTTGTAAGAAAATGATCCCGCTCGATTATTTAAGAGTAACCAAACTTTTTACTGTAATTATAATGTTAATTTATTACATGTCCGCACTTTTGGTGAATATGTCTTCCCTGCGAAAAAAAAAACATTTGTAACATGCGTAGCCTCCATTGATTTTTAATATAATGAAGCACAATCAAACCAACAAAGTGTAAAGAACTTACACTTAAAAATTTTTTAATTTAATTAAAATTTTGTTAAGAAAATAAATTACTATTTTTTACACAATTGAAAATTTAAAAGTATAATTTTTTCAATTTAATTTAACTTGTTTTGTTTTAAAACCCCTGGATAGAAACCACTACCCTACACTATAGCGTTTTTACAAATAATAATAATCGAACGCTCTGTGAACTCATTTTAATTTAGTAAATATATACATGTATATATACATATATATTATATATATCATGGCCGTATCTAGAATGAATTTTCGGGGAGAGTTTTATTATTATTTTTTCAATGAGAAATTTAACCATAAATTAAGTATTGACAATATTTAATGTAAAATATAAATAAAGAATTATTTTAGGAAGTTTCGGAAGGGGGAGGGGGGGTAATACCAAGACCTCCCCTCCCTGAAAACAGTCATGAGTCATTTTTTAAGATAATTAAAAAATGAAAGGCTAGAATCATCAATGGAAAATTGTCAACAAAACAAAAAAATCTATAGGCATAACAAAAATTATATATGAAAACGTGTGTGTTATGGTTGATGGTAATAAGAAAAAATTTAGAGCAATTTTAAACTTAACATAAACATTTTGGGGGGGGGTTTGAATCCGGAAAACCACCCCCCTGGATACGGCCATGATATATATATATATATATATATATATATAATTTAAACTTAAAAAAAAAATTTAGCGTGTTAGGAAAATAGGGAGGAGCCGCCACAAAATCAGTACCAAAATTATTCCGAAAACGTATTCGTATCCTGCGGTGTAATGCAATGTCTTTTTAATTCCATTACTACAATACAGACCTCCTACAAACATATTACAAAACACGTGTTTATAGACACTTTCTCGCGCGTTTAATTAAAAATCGAAACGACGAGAAGTCGTGCGACGCGTGCGTTGTCAAAAATAATAATAATAATAATAATAATATAATAAGCTTCTTAAATCGCGTCAACGAAAAATAGGCGGTGGAGTATACGTCGTAAGACATAATAATTCATTCGATACTTTTTCCTTCGTACACAACAACCTCACCGCCGTCGCGTCGATTCCACGGAAATATAATAAATACCTACACGCGGTAACGATGCAATATTAAAACGTTCATTTCGTCCGCTCGGGACGACTACGAATTTATGTAATATCGGACGACATAAATCTACGTCGTGAAAATATAATTAGCGTTACTGCTGTTTGCGGATATTACATTATTCATACCGCCGCCACCGCCGCCGCCGTGTCTGCTGATAAACTCCGCCGGAAACGAAAATAATAATATTAAATATATTACACGAAAACAACTGTTAGGTTCACTTTTTACCATCGTTTGGTCGGCACGTCACGAGTATATCGTGACGTTTGAATGGATTGTATGACACTTTTCCTAATCTCTTTCTAATCCAAAAAAAATAATACTCCCAGTTTTATTTTTCCCAAAAATAACATTCCCAATCTAATTTTCCCTATTAAATCGATTATTTTGGAAAGGTACAAAGTCCTGTATATTTCGTAATTTTAGGAAAAACTAAAAAAGATATTTTTAAGTCTAAAAATTTAAAAAAATCTCATTTTTTTATATATATATATAAATATAAATAACTCTTTTATTTGTTTACAGCTATTGTTTCAATTTAGAAAACTATCTTAATAGGTGCATATTTACAAAATAAATTATGTATATTTTAAATGTTGGACTTAATTCCTTTCAACGTAGGGTTTAAATTTTAGACTAAGTTTCTTTCAACATTGAACTGGGGATTTTTTATGTAGTCTTATATACTAATTTATACACTAGGAACTCTTTTTATACATAAGGTAACGTTTAATCATGTAGCACATGATAAAATTTTCATCATAATGCTAAAGTATGCACTAGTGATATGAGCAGTGCATTATGCACATGTGTATTTTCTCGCTCAGTATTAAAGAAAACTAAGTCCAGGACGTAGTGCCTTTCAACACTTAACCTGCCCAAAAATACATAAAGGGCACCTGGACTTGTTGCATTTCTTCACAAAATGTTCAATACACTTAAATACTTGATATCAAATGAAATCTATCATAAAATTATAAACGCCGATATGTAGACTTAGTACTTTTAAGAAATAATAAATTTAATTTTTAATTGTTTTCCAGAAATTCGTATTCTTAATTATATAAGTAAAATGTATTAAACTCTGAGTTTATTTTGTTTTATCAATAAATATATACATATATATATATATTATAAATTATAATATAACTTCTATATAATTTTTAATATAATTTCGTACCTTTCAGTCATACCTCATAATATACAATTTTTTTTTTTGATTTCATACCTTTCGGCCAAATTTACATTTATATTTGAAAATATATTAGTAATAAATATTTCATTTTATTTTATAAACATAAACACTATTTTATTTTTTAATTTATTTATTTATTTTTTTTTTTATCTTTGAACAGGGATAAACGAAAAAAAACGGAAAATGGTATAGAAAAAAATTGTTCTCCCTCTTTCTCTCTCTTTCTCTCTGATATATTCTAAAAGTATTTAAGATGTTTAACATACGACAATGGTGTGAATGAAAAGAAAAAAATCGTATGCATAATTTATAAGACGTCTACGTCCTAGTATCCCCCATTTTCTTTCCTTTTTTTTAATAATTTCTGTACGTGCTTTTGTAAATTTTGTTTATAATGATACTCGAGGGACCAGAAACTTCTACTGCTGTTGGTCGTCGTAATAACCGGGGGGTGGGTCGAGAAGAAATCGCACGCATATTCGTAATTGTTCTGTGCATATTTTTATTTTTAGCTTACGTTTTTACTCGTGATTTTTTATTTTTATCTTTTTAGTTATACGCATTTTTCGTTTCTCTCTCATCTTTCCGATGTATTCTAAAAGTATTTAATGTTTGACGTAGGCGACCATCGGTAAAAAACGAAAAATATCGTTTTCATAAGACTCAGTGTTTCTTGACCTGGGGGTAAACTAATTATTTAGGGTCATCCACATTTAAATCAGTACAAAATAATAATAATAAAACGATCAAATCGTAATATAGCGAAACTACGTGTAACAAAAATCTTGATATCACGAATGAAACTGTAATTCCCTTGAAAATCTGGAGATCTTACGAATTATCGATATAACGAACTTTTTTATCGGTTCTTTGAAATTCGTTACATCGTGAATTTATTTTAATAATAATTATTTAAATAAAATCGGATAAAAATGTGTCAAAAAAATTATTGTCACATGAAGAACAATAAATTGGTCGGCTTCAAGGTCAATATTATAATATATTTTAAAAGCATAAAAAATGAATGCCAATTTTGGATAAAGGCTCAAAATGAGTATCTTCACTTGGTTCAAGTTTAGAAGCATTAAAAATGTTCATTTCTTTTTCAACTTCTTATTTATATAAAATCACATATTCTCCTCTGACCATAATACGTATTAAATTGGAAAACCGTCAACGAATTTTGACAATTCTAGGAGATATTTTAATAAATTCTATTAAACCAAGGGTCGACAAAATCATTTCACATCCACAGAAATGACTAAATAATTAGCAAGACGTGTTATAATTTAATGCTAACCAAGCAAACAAATCTTTTAAATTAACAAATCGGTTTTATTTAACACTAATTGACAATTTGTCAATTTTTTGCGTTTCAACTAATTTTTCATTATCTTAAGCTTTTTTTTTTTTTTTTGTAAAATTTTAGATTTCATAGAGTTTTTCCAAACCAGCAAATAAAATTTTTCAGGAAGTTTTTCCCATCTGTATATTAATCTAATATTATGTTAGATACTTAATCACAAAAAATCTGGATAACTGAACTAGTTCTACTCTATCATCCACTCCACTGCGTAATTTATTTCCATTTTTTTTTTTTTTTTTTTAATAAAGAACATCAAACATTTATTTTAACATGTCAAACATTCTTTGCTAACTAAAAAATTACATATTTTTATCAAACTAACAATATTATAATTAAATTTTCACCTATTTAAAAGTTAATTAGATTATTTTTAGTTTTTTCATACAATTTTAAGGTATTTAAAAAAAAAAAAAAAAAATGCTGGTAAATTTTTGTATTTTAAGTTATCTTAATCATATTATTAGTGATTCAAAACATTTATTAACTGTTTTTTTCTGTGAAATTTACTAAAAAAAATATCAATGTCTTTTATTCGGATTTTTTTATTACAGGAGGGGGTACTGCAATTTAGTACCCGAGTCTCGAAATTTTAAAAACGTGCATACATACTATACTGCTTTACCGTTAATTTTTTCACATGCGAATTTGAAGGATGATTTAATCTGAAAAATTAACTTAATTAAATTATCAGTTAGTTTAAGTTACCGATTAGTCTTTCGATATATATTTTATCGAGATACTTCTTTAGGATATACCAACTAATCCTGTTGAGCTTCCATTCTTCATTTATGTCAGTCATTTCAGATTGATTATCTATGTTCGAACGGTATAGATGAAGGTCGTTGTTCTCTTTAAACGATTCAAGTCGATTGAGAAGTAAAAAAAAAAAAATTAAAAATAGACCATTTTTTCTGAATACATTTTTTTATGTTACATAAGCAGATACTTAAAACCAAAACAAATCAAAGTTTCACTATAATATTGTAATTAAAATGAACCGAATTTTGTTTATAAATACGACACCAATAAATTAATTTGAGTAATATTATAAATAATAACATTATTTTCAGTGGTACTTGTGATTCGTGAAGTCGAAATATACGTACGAAATTTCTAAGGCAATAAGGCAATATCAATAGTGGTGATTTAGTGATTTGCGACAATTTTCTACCCCGATTCGAATCGTAGCCATCACCAGTGGCGTAGCGAACATTAAATCATATGGAAGCGAACAAATTATTGATGACCTACCCCACCCACCCTCCTCCAAACGATGAATACAATACTCATATGCTCAAATAGGTGTGGTGGGGTAGCACCCAAAATAAAGTTATATCCCCTCCCTCCCCCAAAAAAAGTCAGACAAATATCAACTAAAAAATCAATTAAATTATTAAAATACAAATTTATAAGTATTTTATAATTTTCCAGCTTCCCCCTAAGTTAAAATTTGTAGCTGTGAGTAGTAACGATACTCA
>JAIPRM010005924.1:0-19622 GCA_025469315.1 Stegophylla sp. TES_Ste_2020 | reverse complement strand
AAGAATTGAGAAATTCAAAAAATGACCTCTTTAAAGTACAATCTAGAGGCAAATCCGGTTTCAAAAAGTTATTGATCGAAACTTTTGGATAAGTATTTCTATACAAAAAGTTGTACACAGAAAAAAATAAAAACTAAAAAATAAACATCATTGTAAAAAAACTAGCTTCTTCACTTCGCTCAGAATCTAAAATTAAAAAAAAATAATAATGTTTGGGACACATAATATTACATTTTGTTAATTAGGTACCTATGTTGAAGTTAAACATAATTATTATGAATGTACACAATTAACCTTTAATCCGAAGTAATTTGATAAATCGTACCATGTACCGATTATATTTTACAATGGTAATACAATTGGTAAATGAGATAAGACGACCAAACTAATTAATTAACCAACTACGTAGGTACTTAATTAACCAAATGTTATGTGACCAAAACACTATTTTCCTTAATATTTACATTTGCATATTTCAAAAACCACTCTTTCAAATAAATTTTTGATTTCAATAAATGAAAATTCACAGAAAAATAACTTGAATGAAATTTCGAATTAAAATAGGGGATTGTCATTTGAGAAACAAAAGTTTAAACCTCCACAGGACATCGTTAATGTGATATGAAAAAAACGTTTTATGAAAAACATGGCTTTTATAGTGACTTGAACATTTAAAAAAAAAAAAAATCCCAAATTTTGCATTTTTATGGCAAAAAGTGGTTGGTTCAGATTACTAAATCATGGATAAAATTATATTAAACATGTAGAATTATAATTTATTTAACATTATATTGTCAATAAATACACTTATATAATATAATACGACAGTCAATTATAAACAACTACACTAAATTTTTTTAAAGTTAGTGAAACTACTAACAGTCTTAACATAATTTAACTATTAATGTTCATTATTTTTGTACCATTGTTATTAGCATTAAATTCTGTTTTGCAAGTATTAAGAATAGGTAGATACTAGAGTTATTACTCGAAAGATATTTGAGTAATGGGATTATGTTTAATCTGAAAATTACCACTAAATGATAATAATTTGGTATGATTCAAAATTTTTAGTATTATTTCATTCCATGCTTTTATTTTTTTACTTAGGCATTACGATTTAGTAAATCTTCTCTCGGCGAAACCACTATTGGCCAAGTAGCGAATTTGTTATCAAACGATGTGAATAGATTTGACATCGCATTTAGATTTATACACTTTTTGTGGATTGGTCCTGTAGGAACAGTTTTGATAATTTTCTTTTTGTGGCAAGAAATTGGTGTCTCTTCATTATTCGGAATGGTTACATTTCTTTTGTTTATTCCATTACAAGGTTTGTATGAAACTTTTTTTATACAATCATAGAATAGAAATTATAGTATTTGAAATCGTATCACTACAAAAGATCAAAGTTAAATTTGATTTTGGTCAATTGTATTTTAACGGTTTTCGTCGTTTTTAATTTTATTTATATGTATATTTTTTTTCAATTTGATAAATAAACTTGTGTTTGATCTATTATAAAGGGAGTACTTACTTTTTTTTTCTATAATTAACGTAAAAACATTATTATTATATCTTTTGTTAAGACGTATTAAATGACTATACATATAGGCCTAGTTTGACTAAAAAGGGTCAATTAAACATTTACGATTAAGTTGGTCGCATTTGAATAAAGTCACGGGCTGTTTTCTTACAAAAAAAAAAAAAAAAAAAAAAATACATTTTTGACAAATTATTTAAATCTAATGGACGAAGTGATAATTTCAATTAGTATATTTTAATTTTCAGGTTGGCTGGGAAAGAAAAGTTATGGATTTCGACTGAAAACAGCACCCAAGACTGACAAGAGAATAGAGTTATTGAACGAAATCATTTCAGGCATACAAGTGATTAAAATGTATGCTTGGGAAAAACCTTTTTCGCGTCTCGTTCAATATGCAAGAAAGTTCGTTTGACATTATTATAAATTGCGATTACTAAATTTTTAAAATTTACATTTACCATATTATATTTATAGGATGGAAATTAGCCAATTCAGAGGAGCAACATATGTACTAATTATCATGAAATCATTTAGCATATTTCACACTAGATTTACGTTGTTTATAAGTTTTTTATCGTACGCACTACTGGGAAACTACATTGCGACTGAAAAAGTAAAGCAAAATAATTATTCTAATGTTATGTTATGCGTTTGAAGAAAATTACTATTTTCAAACAAATATATTCGTTAAAACACCTAATATTTTTTCATGACATATTTATCCACAGGTTTTTATTATAATTTCCTACTACAGCATTATATTGACAACAATGACAGTGTTCTTCCCTACCGGTATTCCAATGTTGGCTGACATTTTCATCACAATTAAACGCATTCAGGTATATTATATACAATATTTATAATTTTAAATCAGAAATAACAATAATTAATCATTTTAAAGATTTGAATGAATTTTTTTTTCCAAGACTTACCTATTGTACGAAGAAAAATGCACGTCAATTGTTGACGAAAAACCGTGCGCCACAGACAGTAAGAACGCTTCACCTGTCAAACGTGAAGATTTCGGCGTTGTCATTTCAAATCTCTCAGCCAAATGGTCACATAACCAATCTGAAAACACCCTGAATAACATCAATTTGACCGTAAAATCTGGTCAGTTAGTGGCGATAATTGGACCCGTAGGAGCTGGAAAAGTATAGAATATATTTTATAAAACCTTAAAATATTAAAATCATCAAGCAAGTCGACGATTTGTAGTAACTAGTTTGAATTAAGTTGTCCATAAAAATAAATTTTGAATCGATTTAAACTATAAATTAATTCGGGTTAATTGAGTTTAGTTACAAATTTTGTAGAAAATAATAACTAAGGTTAAAGTTATTTTTTTAAATTATACTTTACTGCACTCGTACAGATATATTGATAACAATGATAATCACGTAAAAATTCGATCAATTTTTGTCAAAACTAATAAATGCAAAAAGGGATACTCAAAAATAAATATATATAAGTTATCGTATTTTTTATTTTTAACTTTCAAAAATATAATTTTATATGCCACCTCTTTTAGATTCTGAACGAAGTGAAGAAGCTAGTGTTTTTACAATGATGTTTATTTATTTTTTTTTATTTTTTTTCTGTGTACAAGTTTTCGTAAGGAAATACTTGTCCAAAAGTTTCGATCAGTAACTTATTGAAACCGGATTTGCCTTTAGATTGTATTTTAGAGAGGTCATTTTTTGAATTTTACAATTCTTCAATTTTTTTTTTTGGAAAAAACTACCCAAAATTTGACAAAAACAACTCCGGAACCATCATTTTTTGATCCGAACTTTATGAAAATTTAAACATAGATAGAAAATCATATAAGAAATAGATTTTGGCGCAAGAAAATTTTGAAAATGGGAAAAAAAAATGTTGGACATTTTTTTTCTCATTTATTTTTTATATTATTAACTTCCCTCGTTCAGAATCGTTTTATTGAAGAAATGATTTATCGTTTCTTTAAAATTAAATACACCACCCGTCAAGAGAATCCCACCCGTGGTGCGAATAACACCCATCGTGCGAAGTATGTCCGGCTTTTTTTTTAAACATTATAGTTTACTCTTTAAACTAGACCCCCGTTGAAGTTATGGGTAAAAGTGACTTATACTGTATAACTTGACTTCGAACTAATTAACATTAATAGTTATTGCCGAGCTTTGACAATCGTGACTGCCGTACATACATACATACATACATACATTAAAGAATCGAATGAAAAATAATAAAGTAATATAATATTATTGTTTGTCGTCGACAGAGTTCTTTGATACAATCGATTTTACGCGAACTGCCGCCTTCCGAGGGCCGTGTTTCCGCGTGCGGCACAGTTTCTTACGCGTCTCAAGAGCCGTGGTTGTTCAATGGTTCCGTGCGACAAAACATTCTGTTCGGCCAGCCGATGGACCGCGAACGTTACAAACAAGTAGGTACGAATTCACCGGCGAGACGAATCGGATAAGTGTTTTTTTGACCTGTATTGTTATTCTTGTATGTGTATTAGGTCATAGAAATATGTTCTTTGAAATTCGATCTCAAACAATTGCCGTACGGCGACAGGACGACCGTGGGCGATAGGGGAGTTTCCCTTAGCGGCGGTCAAAGGGCTAGGATAAATTTAGCCAGGTCAGTGGAACGATATTCGACGATAATAATATTGAAGAGCTCCGTGCAACAACGAGACAAGTCCCCATATTTTGAAATTATTCAGGAGACAGGTGTTTAATTCACCAAAACTTTAAAAATTTATATTTTTATTTGAAAATTCGACACAAGTGTCTTTAATTATTTCATGTTTATAGTTGAGTAAAATTGTTTTAAATTTTAAATACATTTTTGATTTTATAAAATAACTTGGAAGCATGAAACATAATATGGACTTGCCTGGTTTTTTGTTCGTTAATTGTAATATATTTTTCGAAAACCAAGACAAGTCCAAAGACAAGCCAAAATCAGACAAGTCCGGACTTATCTTGTTTTTTCCCCTTAATATTATAAGCCAGACAAAGTCCATTTATTCAATAACTTCATAAATATAATCATTGGACTTGTCTTGTTGTCGTATAGAAATGCAAAGAAAAAAAATCTGTATACGATAACATCAAAAAGTGAGTTTTGAAAAAAAAAAGTGGACTTGTCTCGTTGTTGCACGGAGCCCTTAAATTATTACACGAAACTCTCGTTATCTGTAGTTTCAATCGTTATTATTATTATTATTATTATTACAGAGCCGTGTATCGACAAGCGGACGTATATTTATTGGACGATCCCTTGTCGGCCGTCGACGCACAAGTCGGTAATCATTTATTCGACAAATGTATTAAAGGTAAGCATATAACATAATAATATTATTAGAGTAGAGATTTTGTAGAATTCGCTTTCTTTTCCTGTAGGTCTCCCAAAACGTAGCTAAGTCATCAGCTATAAGTACAGTTTGTACTACTTAGAATAAAATTCATGACGTTTTATTTTCATTTTTTAGCTACTATTGGTAATCTTTGAAGGATTTTTGATGCTTTTTGTTCTTTTTTGCGTTTAAGTAACATTTATTTAACATTTTTTTTTTTTTTTTTTTCAAAATAAGTTGTAAATAAACGTATTTGAAACGTTAATATAACAATTCACAATAAATACTAAATGTCGGATTTCGTGGACATTTTCTTGTTTTCCCTATTATTCTTAAACGAAAGTAAAAATGAGTTACAAAAATTAAGTTTAAAATTTATATTTATACATAGAATGAAATGCACGCAATTTATTTATTTATTTATTTTTTAAAATATTATATTTTTGGACTATTCGTGTTATTTTTTAGGAGTTATGGTGCTTTATTGCTTCATTTTAATTGGTTTTTTTTTATAAAGTTTTTTATAGCTACAAAATCCTAATTGTGCATGTTATATTGTATTGAGTAGAATCTACAGGTGTTCAAAATATAATATATTAGGTACTGCAGTAAGTAATAGACGTATAATAATATTATTATTGTGTATTACGTAGGTTATTTGAAAGAAAAAACGTGTATTCTCGTCACCCATCAAGTTCAATACTTGGCCGAAGTCAGTCATATCGTCTTAATGGAAAACGTGAGTTTTGATTACACGAATTAAGTACTTACAGAATGATATTCTAATAATCAGGGACTGGAACCTGTTCTGGAACCCGAGAACTCTTGAAATATAGGGATCCGGAACAAAATTTTTACATTTTCAAATAACTGGAGTTTTTATTTTAAAATGTAAAAAATCGGATTTTATAAGACCTATTTCGTTATTAAATTTTCGAAGTTTAAATACATTTCTTCAAACCGGTTATCTCTATTCTTATTTTTTGAAATTATTACTTTTTATTATAATAATTTGTAATCATAGAAAATTGGCTCTGAAACCCAAAAGACCATTAAATATTGACATCCGGAACCGGAATCAGAATCTTAACAAAAAAAAAATAATTGAAAATCAGATCCAAAATAATAAAATACAGAACCAGAACCGAAACAGTAAAAACCAAAACGTGTGTGTGTGTGTGTGTGCGTACAATTTTTTTCTCCAGGCAAACGTTGTGGCTGAAGGTTCGTATCGGGAACTCCAGTCGTCCGGTTTAGACTTTACGAAATTGCTAGGATCTTCGGAGGAATCCCCGAGTTCACCCGAAACGTGCAATGCGAACGCGATGACCGATGACGACACGGAATCGTTCTCTGTCATATCTCTGAACGGTTCCACACAGAGCGTTTCGTCGTCTGTCGACGGAATTCCACTGAAGAACGGAACGCGTGCCGAACCCGTCGAAGTAGCCGAGACCCGATCGTCCGGCAACGTTTCGCGCCGCGTTTATTTGTCGTACATATCGTCCGGCGGAAACGTTTCCAAAATATCGTTTTTAATGTTCGTATGTATTTTCACGCAAACGCTGGTCACCGGCTGTGATTATTGGATCACTTATTGGTAGTATACTATTATTATTATTGAATATCCCAGTGTTTCTCAACCTTTTTCCTGTGTTGACCCCCCAGATTAGATATCATGCAATATTATTAGCGACCCCTAATTTCGATCAACATCTTTTTCAAACCGGATTCGCCTCTAGTTGGTATACTTTAGAGAGGTCATTTTTTGGAATTTCTCAATTCTTAATTTTTTTTTTGAGGAAGACTGCCCAAAATTTGACAAAAAAATCTCGGAAACTGTCAATTTTACATCCAACGTTTATACAAATTTAAACATAGATATACAATAATATAAGAAACATTTTGGCGTGAAAAAATTGTGAAAAAAAATTTTTAGAACATTTTTCTTACACTTTTTTTTTCTCATTGACTATTATTTCCTTTTCATTATTTATTAGACAAAAAATATTTAAGCAAAATATAGACAAGAAAGCTGGACTTACTTTGCACCACGAATATCTTTCAGTTTTCGGTTCAAATACTCTTGGTAGGTTTGTTGAAAATGATGATTATTATTGTTCTTTATATTATATTAACATCTTTCGTTCATATTCGTATAATGTAAATTTTGCACGTCCACCAAGAGTATCTGACCCGAGCAGTGAAGTATATCCGGTTTGTTATAATCATAATATATGTAAAAAAAAAAAAATTCAAATATTTTTAAATTCATCCTTAAATTAATGTGGTTTGGTAGTTAGTCGTTGTTGTTGATCTGAAATGTTTTTGTCAATCTTTGGTTTAATAGAATTTGTTAAAGAAATTCCCATTCGGTTTTCCCATTTAATATGTATTATAATCGCAGAGGGGAACTGTGATTTCACTCAAATGAGTTGCTGAAAATGGACTGAAAATGGTTTTTAGTTTTTCTAAACTTCAATTGAGTTAGGATGGATACTCGTTTTGAGTTATGACCAAAATTGACATAATATATTTTTATAAATTTGTTGTTATATTTAAAGTCGATACAAACAATTTTTGTTCTTCATCTGACAATGATATATGATACAATGAGCGTATTATTTTCATCTGATTTTGCATGGATTTACGTTATTATCTCCTTGTATTATTCTGTATTTATTTAAATGTTGGCGACCACCAGGTTGAGAAACACTGGAATATCCGTTTATCACTGTACGTTCGGATCCATTGTGATAATAATATCGTCGTGTCATACATATTTTTAGGGTTAATCTCGAAGATCGCCGCGTGCTCTCGGCCAACGGCACTACCGTGAACGACGAACCGTACGATCATTTGTGGCGATGGCCCGTCTATCGTCAGACCTGCATCGCAGTTTACGTCGTTTTAAACGCGACCGTGATAGCGTTCATCTTCATCAGGTGTGCGATATTAGCGTCGTTTTTCATAAAAACTTCCCGGAACTTGCACAACAACATGTTCAACGCCATAATAAGATCTACGATGCATTTTTTCAACACTAATCCTTCCGGTAACGCCTTATTTCGTTTATTTCGTTTTATCGCTCGCGAAAATATAATATGCGCGTGAATTAGGGTTGCCAATCGTCCTACATTCGGGTAATTTGTCCTACGTACAACGGTACAACAATGCTTTAAGTTGTCTGTAGGACAATCCTGCATTTCAATACATAGGACTTTACATGGGACAAAACATTAATTTATATAATATTATATTATCACTTTTTTAATTTAATCCAAATTTCCTTAATCATTTGTTCAGCTCTTGTGTGTACTTCTCTTATCTAATCTTTTATCCAATAAATAAATAAAAGAAAAAAATACTATTTTACAAAAAATAAAAAAAATTTAATTAAAAAAAAAAAGGTTAGAAAAAAATTTCCAGTATTTTTTTTTTTACACATATTCAAAATTTTCTTTCACTAAAATATTTCTCATATTATTTTTTATCTATGTGTAAATTTTCATAAGGTTCGGATTAAAAAAAGATAACTTCCTAGTCTTTTTCGTCAAAATTTTGGATAATCCCAAATTAAAAAAAATAATAATAATTGAGAATATCGAAAAATTACCTCTATAAAGTACCAACTATAGTTTCAAAAAGTTACTGTTCGAAACTTTTAGATTTTAGTATTTCTGTATGAAAATATAAGCACGTGAAAAAAATTAAAAAAAGTAAAATAAAAAATAAAATAGAAGAATAAAAATAAATATCATTGTAAAAACACTAGATTTTTCACTTCGCATATATTTGAAGTACTTGAAAAAAATTGTCCTACATTACTCAATTTGATGATAGTTGGCAACCGTTACGCGTGTGACCTATAATAATTTATTTCACCAGGTCGGATTCTCAACCGGTTCACTACAGACATCGGAACTGTGGACACGAATTTGATAGCGCCCGTAATGGATTTTATAAACGTAATATTATATTCTATTATAATAATTATAATTATCTATAATGTCGCCCGATTCCAGTAATATGGTTTCACAGCGACTATGTTTCTGTCCTCTAGATCGGATTAACGATTTTGGGAACGGTAGTCATGATCGCGTTTATCAACTCTTTCTTGTTGACGCCCACTTGCATAGTGGGCGTGTTCTTCTATTTCACCGTACGATTTTATCTGACCACGTCTCAGAGTGTTAAACGTTTGGAAAGAGTAGGTGAGTGCAGAATATTATAACACACCACGCGTGTGTTGTTAATGGAATTAAATTTATATTATTTCAAACGAATTTAGCAAGGAGTCCCGTGATTTCACACTTTAACGCGTCCCTCCAGGGTTTGACAACGATTAGAGCGCTCGGAAACGAAGAAATTTTGTCCAAAGAGTTCGATAACTATCTGGTATGATGCCGTCATGTAATCGATTATTTTTTCCAAAGAAAATTATAAATATTTACATTCTTCCAGGACTTGCATTCTTCGGCTTGGTATTTGTTAGTGACTTCAAACGAATCGTTTGGTTTTTCACTGGATGTGATCTGTTTAATTTATTTGAGTATGTTGACGTTTAGTTTTTTGGT
The DNA here is from genome assembly GCA_025469315.1 of Stegophylla sp. TES_Ste_2020. Classification (NCBI taxonomy): domain Eukaryota; kingdom Metazoa; phylum Arthropoda; class Insecta; order Hemiptera; family Aphididae; genus Stegophylla; species Stegophylla sp. TES_Ste_2020. Next base: position 10,147 of record JAIPRM010005924.1, on the reverse strand, counting down.
GATCGACAGCGGTAAGCATGATGCCGAATTTGACGTACTTGTATTTACGCGCACATTGAAATATAATCGTAATTTAATCAATTTAGTTGCTTGGTTCTTTTATATTATTTAGAAACATATAATGGAGATGTCGGACTGATTATTACTCAGGCGATAAACATGACGGGTACGCTCCAATGGGGTGTTAGACAAATGGTAGAATTAGAAAATCAAATGACTTCGGTCGAAAGAATTCTCGAATACACGAATGTTCCACAGGAAGCCGCTTTTGAATCTTCTCCAGGTATTTAGTAATGTTATTTTATTATGAAAATCAAGAACTCTTCACAATCGGCTGAATTCGATTGATACAGTCGGCGGTTGAAGTGGACAAGCTAATTCAACGGCGCGGGTTCTTCTTGTTTGATGATATTTATTTACCAAATACACTCGTAAACCGAACATTAAATTTTCTAAACATAAATCTGAGATTAATATGTTCGAAACCTGCAAATGTTCTGTCCGAGATTTTTTTTTATTATTTATTTGTATAAAATATATTGTGGAATGGGTATAATACAATCGGAGTGATCGAACCGCATTATCGATAAAAAAAAGAAACATTATGTTGGAACAATATTACTGATAAACGTTGTTACTGCCGTGAAAATTCGTCTAGCAATTATTGTTCATAAGATCCGTTACGTGCATTTGGCTACAGTAAAAATTGTGCTAGTTACAAAGGCACAACTAGATTCAAAATTCTAGGTAGGGGCTACATTTTCTTGAAAATAACGAAATTACTCTTGTTTTCCTATACAAAATTTGAAAAAACGTTGAGATATAACTAAGCTTTAAAAAAAAAAATATATTTATTTTTATAGCATTTTAAATGTTGTGTGGTTTAGCCTTAACGGAACTGTTGAATAATGTTCCAAATGATTTTTTTTTTTTATGTAGGAATAACGTACATGATATATATTCTGTTTATACGTACTCGTACAGGTGGTTGTGTTGAATTTTAGAGAAATGAAAGGTTTATAATTCGAATATAAATAATATTAAATTGTGTTTTTTTTTTTTTTTTATGATAATATGGAATTTGAAAAAAACGTACTGACTGACTACTAATACTAACATCCAGTTAATTCTCCAATTAATCAAATGGTTTTTTTTTTTTAGATAAAAAACCACCGAAAGAATGGCCAAACGAGGGAGAGGTGGTATTTGAAAATTTGTATTTACGTTATAGCCAAAATGCACCGTACGTTTTAAAAAATCTCAATTTCAAAATTCAGCCGAAGGAAAAAGTAATTGTCAAAACATAATTCGTATTGTAAAAACGCAATAACGGTTATGTTTTGAACGTTTACAGATCGGCATCGTTGGCAGGACCGGTGCGGGAAAATCGTCGTTAATCGGAGCATTGTTCAGATTGGCTCTTGACGAGGGTAACATCATCATCGACGGCAGGGAAATACACGAATTGGGACTGCACGAATTACGGTCGAAAATTTCAATTATTCCACAGGAACCGGTACTGTTCTCGGGGACGATGCGAAAGAATCTGGATCCTTTTGACGAATATTCCGATCACGCTCTCTGGAAAGCTCTAGACGATGTAAAAATAATTAATACCGATTCCATCGTTTCCTTTTTGAATACAATATTTTAATACAATATTTTAAACGCGGTTTTTTTTTTTTTTATTCGATTTAATTAAGGTACACTGGGTTTTTATCGGTTGGTTTATTTCTATTTATATCGTTTTAGGTAGAACTCAAAGACACCGTAGAGGAATTGCCCGACGGGCTGAACACGATACTGTCAGAAGGTGGATCTAATTTCAGCGTGGGCCAAAGACAAATGGTGTGTTTGGCCCGGAGCATATTGCGCAGCAACAAACTGATCGTGTTGGACGAAGCGACTGCCAATATCGATTCTCAGTAATTATAATAATGATATAATATGCCAGTGTTTCTCAACCTTTTCACTGCGTCGACCCCCCCCCCTAAATTGAATATTTAAAAATTTTAGCGACCCCTAAATATGTTTTATTGCATTTGTGTATAGATTACGTATATTGTAAAATTACAATAGTAATAAATAATAAATGCAATAAATATGATATTTTTAAAGAAACATAATGTATAAATTTTTTGCAGTTTTTGAAACTATAGAAAACGTTTTTTTTTTTGTTTTGTTTAACTACCCATATGTGTAAAAAAATCAAATATTTAGAATCATTCTTAAATTATTAATATGGCTTGGTTGTTAGTCGTTGTTTTTTTGATCTGAAATAATTTTGTCAATGTTTGCTGTAATGAAATTTATTCAACAAATTTCTAGTCAGTTTTCAAATAATAATTTAATTTGTATTATAGTCAGAGGGGGGGGGAACTTTAATTTCACATTAATTAGTAGTTGAAAATGGACTAAAAATGTTTTTGGTATTTTAGTTTCAGCTAAGTTAATATATATATATATATATATATATACTTATTGTGTCTTAACTATAGGTTTTAAGTTTTAATCAAAATTGACTTTTGGTTTTGATTTTTTGACCGTAAATAATTAGTTGGCGACCCCCAGGTTGAGAAACACTGATATACGCGACAAATGCAACGTGTCGCGGCGGTGAACTCTGCTCTTGTTTCAGGACTAGTTCGTTGATACAGAATACGATTAGAAATAAATTCGACGAGTGTACGGTTTTGACGATAGCGCACCGTTTGAACACCGTTATGGATTCCGACCGAGTTCTCGTGATGGACTCCGGAGAAGTGGTCGAGTTCGACCGGCCGTACAATCTGTTGAAAAACAAAGACGGATTCTTTTACAAAATGGTCGAACAAACGGGACACGCGACTTCGCGTTCGTTGCACGAAATAGCAGCAATGGTATACGACACACTGTAAATATAAATTACTCACTCGATCGATTGTTGAATAACGTGTTTTTGTAGAGTTTTGACGCCGAGAACGCGAAAGCAGATCATCCGATAAAAGTGGCGGAACGGCAAGAAGAGGAGGAAGATCAAAATAAAAATTCGTAATGATCTAATATCGCGACTCATAATACATAAACATTTTATCGTCGAATTTAAATAATTATTGTATTAATCGTGGGTAATAATTAATATTAATTACCTTGTGAATTTAACTTTTAAACGTGGAAAGTATTTCGACGTAAGTACTCACTAAACATATTTTTAATTAGTGGATTTATGCTTTGAATCGTACAAATCACAATCTATAATCTATATAAGAATTTGAATTATTCGATTAATCAATTAGTGTTAAAAAAATAATTAAGGAATTTTCAATATAATTAACATTTTTTTTTAATATGCACAGTCTTGTTACTAATCGAATTATAATCACATTGACAAAATTAAAACGGTTTGGTGAAATAATGGTCTACATCATGTATTTAATTGAGAAGACATCAAAAAACAAAATATTATATTTTCAAAGTTTAATTTATTTGGTTAGTTTTTTTAAATGTTATTAAGACGGTATAAGATAATTTTTGATAGTAAAGAGCTGAAGTTTTGAATACCACTATTTTCTGAGATACGACTGAACAATTATTACAACTGAAAATCTATTCCACTGCAAATTTACCGTTATACTCAAATGTTCTCCTGTTTTTTCTTTGTCTTGAATAATATATTGGGATTTTCGAAACTTGAACTTGGTTATAGAATTATACTTGGAAAAAAAATCAAACATCATATTACCAAAATCTTAGATACTCTTCACTTTATTCAGAATTTAAAATGAAATTACAAATCAATGAATAAAGTAATACATTACTTAATATCTTACTATATTTGTAACAATTAAATCGTTCAAATGCTCAAAATCTAAAATTAGTTAAACTGTTATTGTTATCATGATATATATATATTCTTTCTTTTGAAAGAGCATTAATATTTTAATTCGTGCCAGAATTTAAATTGTAATAATTCAATTTTTCTTGAAACAGATGGATTATTATTAATGATATCTTATTATTTATTATATTTCTCTGAGAAAATCTAATGCATTTCTGAGATATTGTTCTTGGACGGATAACTGTTTTTTTTATTTTTACAAGACCTTTATGCATTCATATTTATCATTTAAATGATGTATAATACATTTTATTCAACCCAATAAAATCGTTTGATTGTTTAATAACTGTAATTTTATTTTATTTCTGTTTTTTTTTTTGTTTAATTACTACTATTGTTATTACTTGTACTTACTATGATTATTGGTCAATAAACGTAGTATACACCCTGTTGTTGTTGTTCACCTGTCTCCATTGATTTTTCACAGGCGCTAAGGACAAAAGTAAGTTTTACTTCAAAAAACAGATAATCACGTTGGTTTATACATTCTATAAATTTTCTATAAAAGTTCTATAAATTCAGTGTTTTTAAAAATCAAACAAAACGTGGGATCAATCAATAAATTATAAAATTATTCGGGAAATATATTTTGTAGTGTAACATTTGGTTTCAAGTTGAAATAAGATTTCCGTTTTTTTTTTTCAGTTATTTGGGTGATATTTTTTCTACTTCGTATTCTTTTTTAATGCATTAAGATCAATTTTTTTAAAATCATAATAAATGGTTAACATTTTGCTAAATGTTAGATGTTAAAATGTGATTTTAAAAACATAATTTTTCATTTCAGTAACACGTATCCAATAGAGATGCATAACAGCTGACTTAAATATTTTAAACGATATTATATTTGTCATTTTAAAGAAATTAAAGTTTTCAATTAATAATGGTTTTAAAATTAATTGAAATACATCTTAAAGATGTCCTACACACACTAACGTTAAAATTGCATATACAAAGCGCCGTCAGTACCAGAAATTAATTCATTGTTATTTTTTTTTTTTTTTTTATAAAAAAAGATATCCGTTGCATCGATGAAAATATTAATTATTATGTCCGGTTTGTTTTCACAAAAATTTTACGTTCAATTAATTAAAACTTATAAATATTACGTTAACAATAATATTTCTCTTTTTTTGATAAAGAACTTCAGTTTTTTATTTACTTATCGTTCACAATATTGTATTAATTTTTTTAGTGTGTACGTGACAAGGGACAAACAGTATCGGTAATCTGTTTTGTGTATTAATATATAGTTAATGTATTATTGGCATTTTATTAAAAAGACTTTTTTTTTATTTAACTGCATTTGAGTTTAAACAATGAATTCACTTTACACTCGAAAATCGGATAATCAATAGGTTTATTATTTTTGATAATTTATAGTAGTCAGCAATTTTTTCAAATTCAGTATTTACAAAATGATATCCATAATAATTTGTTTGGTAATTAAATTGTCCATAATGATCCATAATGGGGATTAGAAAATATATAAACATATTTGTATAAAATGTGAAGTAAATAATAAATTGTTTTAATAATTAAAATTATTATTTCATTATCATTGTAAAAATCATAAAACTTCTATGCTATGTCGTAAAAAAAAAAAAAAAATCGTTTTTGATCTAAGGAAAGACGGAAACTCGGGAATGTGTGTACAAAGGTCACCAGAGGCTTTTCGTGATTTATCAAGGTAGCCGTAGAAAGATTTCTGTTTTAATTTCCTACTGACAGATCAAATAAAAAGGAATGGTATAACTGTACAGTTTTTAATAAAATTGCAAAAGTTTCACGTTCACATGGGATCTCATGGAAATCGGTACGTTGTAAGTGTGAAATTAACGTGTCAACCACGAATTGCATCTCGTATATTACTGAATTTGATTTTTTTTTTTTTCGTTTTACATTTGAATATATTTTTATACCTTATACGGAATCAACTAATATTGGCTCTACGTTTTTACATATACACCAAATTTTCAAGTGATAAATCACTTGAAACCTTAATGTAATAATATTTGTTAATTTCATTGGCTAATCACAAATATTTAAAGGATTTTAATGTAAAAATTAAAAACGTGTGTAGTTCGCACCACGGGTGTGTTGAATATATTTAAAGAAACGATAAATCATTTCTTCGATAAAACCATTCAGAGCGGAGCTTAAACTAATGCACAATAATAATTATCAGTTTTGAAAAATTGAACTTAATCGTTGAACTAAAAATTATTTCGTTACACATACAACATTTACGAAAAACGAAAATAGATTTTCCTATATTCACATACACCTAATAAATACACTCTCCATAAATAATTTCAAATTACAATAAAATATTAAACAGCATAATATTAATAAATACAATAAAGCGGCTCTAATTATCGTAACTCTACGTTTATGCACTATAACATATTAATTAGTACTAATGTTTGCCGTGGCACCTCTGGTGGTCAGTCACGGTTAAAAAAAGAGCAAAATATTTAGTTTACCAGGTAAGATTCGAACCCGACACCGTAGCATTTTAATACTGTTGACTGTATTTTTTTTTTTTTTTTTGATTCGAATCGCATAATTTATTACATGCATAATCATTTTGTTTTAATTGAACGCAATCGAAACGTATTTTTTTCAACTCGACGTTAAACGACCATTACCAACAGTAATATTCTGTGCTCGAACCGGCGAGTGAAATTATAAATGGGTCATAAAAAAAAAAAAAAAATAGAACAACTGAACTTAATTAAACCCGAATATCTTACTGCGTTATTTCTAACAATGTACTCGTGTAACGCGTATGGCAATTAACACAACCTGTTGGACGGGTATTTTTTTTTATATAGCGCTTACGTTTTATATATTATTTTAATTCTTATAATTATTGCACACACTGCAATATTATTAAAAGCGCTATTTTTTCTGTAATATTTATTTTACAAGTCTTAAGAAACAAAAATAATTTAGCACCGTGAGAACAGAATAGAAATTTATACGGTCAATATTATTTACAGTGCTAGTGTTCAATTAAATTATTTAAAAGCCATGAATTTCCCGAGCGACTTGATTTTTTACCGTCATTTTATCGGTAACAACGGCTGCGCGAAATATTAAGTAAAGTAAATAATTATTATGCAATACATATATTCTACACTGGCAAATAATATTATAATCGCGGGAAAATTCACATTTTTCGATCGCATTAGGTCAAGATCAAAGGAATTTAAGAGTTATAAAGAGTTAAATTATTTTCAGTATTCAAAATACTTCAGAGCTGTATTATACTTTATGATGATTTTCTAGACGTATACTTAATATAGATGTTAAATTACAATAAATAAAAAAAAAAATGTGTAGACTGATTATTTGTTTTTAGTAAGTTTCAAAATTTTTGATTTTCAAAGTTGATTTTACAATTTTACTCTATATAGAATATGTGGTAGTGACTACTCGGCGTTAGTTTGATTGGCATAGACAGTAGATGTAGTATACCAAGGGTTCTCAACCTGGAGGGCACGCCCCTCTAGGGAGGCGTCACAAAATTTCGGGGGAGGCGTGAAAATATTCACATGAAACCTCATTTCACCACAGAAAATGAAAATGTTGTTTATGGTTATCTATATTTTGTTTTTATTATTATTATTATTATTATTTTTTTTGTAAGTAGGTATGCGATTATCGGTCATCATTGTGTAACAACTAACAATACTATTTCAATAATCAGCTGAAAAATGTTATTCATATTAATACCCAACATTAATAATTAAAGTCATGGTGTATTTATGTAATATACAAAAGTCAATTAATATTTAATAATCCAACTATAAAATGTCGCGTGCACGCCTTTCATATTTTTTCAAAATTTCAAAATTTTCCGTTTTCGACTCGTGTTCGACCTACTGCTAACAAACGTGATACGTAATAATATTGTGTTACATTCCGTTGTACGATACGAGTAGAGGTATGTAAAATATTTTCATTTTCAATTGTTTTACCGTCCTCTCTCTCTCTCTCTCTCTCTCTCTCTATAAACATATTGTTTCGCATCGAACTATAATAATTATTATTATAGGTACGACAGTTCAAAAACGTCGACGACACAACAGTCGTGCGTTCATTACCCAGTAGTTTATTATACTGCAGGTATAATAGTGCGTATATAAATATTTATATAATTGTCGGATCCGGTGCTGCAGGTGTAACGGCGCGTACCCACCACTATTATTTATGTATAGTGACATCAAAAACGTTTGCGCGCGGCTGCTGACACACGGGAAATTGGTTTTGCGACCGCCGCCGTTTTCCACCGAGTTAGACGTCAAATGCAAAATACTCGGGAGACCGCAATAAGTTTATATACTTTTGTACATATTTTGTTGTTAACGTTTTAAATGTCGGGCCGAACAACATAACGTGCGGTTCAACGCGTGTATACGTGCATTGTTGACAGGTAGAACAGTACGAACGGGGGGGGGGGGGGTGGGGACGCAGATTTTCACTGCATAGTTTCAAAAGCGCGGAAAACGGAAACGTACAAAACAGTGAATACGTATGATTGGAACGCGCGCAATCATTTTGTGTAAAGAATTCGTGTATTTCGTGTTCGGATGAATGGGTGAAAAGACATAATATTTATTTTAAAATACGTATGCGATTTAAAAATTAACTTTTGATAGAAAAAAAAAAAAAAAATCAAATAAATACGTTTTACATCAGTTAATACACCTGAAATTTAAATATTATAGTGATTATAGTAGGTATGCTACTACTAAATACGTACATAAGGTACTCAGCCGGGCGGCTCAAACATTTTTTTTTTTACATTTTCAAGAATTTTTCGAGCCCAAAAATTTCTCATAATATTATTGTCTATCTGTATTTGAGTTTTCATAAAGTTTAAATTAAAAAAAAGCGTGTACTTCGCTCGTCGGGGTGTTCTTCGCACGTCGGGTGGGATTCTCTTGACGGGTGTACTGAATTTTAAAGAAACGATAAATAATTTCTTCAATAAAACGATTCTGAATGAAAAAAGTTAATAATATAAAAAATAAATGAGAAAAAAAAATGTTAGAAAAATGTCCAAAATATTTTTTTCACATTTCCAAAATTTTCTTGCGTCAAAATCTTTCTTATATTATTTTCTATCTATGTTTAAATTTTTGGAGAAATTAAAAAAATGACCTCTCTAAAGTACAATCTAGAGGCAAATCCGGTTTTAAAAAGTTACTGATCGAAACTTTTGGGCAAGTATTTCCATACGAAAAGTTTGTACACAGAAAAAAAAAGTAAATAAATAAAATAAAAAGTTTACTTTGTAACATCATTGTAAAAACACTAGCTTCTTCACTTCGTTCAGAATCTAAATACCTGCAGCACTGTTCGGTGTTCGGATATTATTTATTTGATTTATTTGGGAGAACGCTCGTTTGTGCTCTGAGTTAAACAGCGGACGCGCAATTTATTTGCAGTGAAAAAAAGCGCGTCGAAACCGTTTCAAAAAAAAAAAAAAAAATTAATTAATTTCGACGAACAACACGGTATTGATTAAAAATACACTCTTTAATAATAATAATAATAATAATACATAAATAAAATATGCATATATCTCGTTGGCGCGCGGAACGAGAGAGTGCCCCCCCACTCTCTCGCCCCCCACCCCCCCCACGGATGGTAGGTTATTATGATTATGGAAAACGGTTAAAGCACCGACGACGGAAGTTCATTTGTGTATATTTCAATATCGTGAGACGCGTTTTCCCTTACACACAGTGTTACGCGATATTACGCGCGTCAGATGCGCTGTGTATACATATATATATATATATATTTATAATAAAGTACAGTTAGTATTCTTCGTTTCCTCTACTCCTTCTCTTTCTCCTCCATGCCACCGCAAACGTCCGCCGAATCGATCGGACACGATATATTTCTCGCGCGCCCGGTCGATGAGCTCCACGCAATATTATTATTACACACGGACGGAATTGTTTTTTATTTATTTTTTTTTTTCATCTCTAAAATTCGGTTCTTTCGTTACTTCGTTTTAGATTCTGAACGAAGTGAAGAAGCTAGTGTTTTTACAATGATGTTTATTTATTTATTTTTTTCTGTGTACAACTTTTCGTATGGAAGTATTTGTCCAATAGTTTCGATCAGTAACTTTTTGAAACCGGATTTGCTTATAGATTGTACTTTAAAGAGGTCATTTTTTGAATTTCTCAATTCTTCAATTTTTTTTTTTTTTTTTTGAAAAAAACTACCCAAAATTTGATAAAAACG
>JAIPRM010005923.1:0-11773 GCA_025469315.1 Stegophylla sp. TES_Ste_2020 | reverse complement strand
TGTTTATAAAAATGGATTTGAAACACAGAGTAAGTACAATAATACATTTGTAATTTCAAATTTTATCATCAAATATGCTTTAAAAAGTTGTAAAATTAAGAAATATGCTCTTAAAACTACAAAATCATCAAATATGCAAAAATATGCACTATAAACTTTTAATATTTATTATGTAGTGTCATGAAATGAATTTATAGCTTACCTATCAATAAATCTAATTGCTCACAAAAAAACATGCAAATGCAACAACTTCCTAGCCTTAATCATAACAAATTATTTTCGCCGTCATGAATTAAAATTTGCAAATCCTTAGCTTAGAATCTCGACTAGTATCCGCGGCCCACACGTTGGGAACCGCTGCTATAACTTATACTGAATATTATTTTGATTAAATACGATGCCGAAAATTTCTTCGACAAATGCATATTTTTACTTACCATTTATGAACGTTTAACGAACGCGTCGGTGTCTAGGCGATGTGAACAATCGATGTCATTGAAAAATCGTTAAGAGTCGAATCGTCGATTGATTGACGCGGTTCGAACGCGCGCGACAGGAATTATTTATTGTGTGTGTGCGTTTAGTGTACGAAAAAAATCGTCAGAAAACGTGTTACGCTTACTGGTAACTAAAGTGGTGTTAGTAGTGACCGGACGGAAGCAATAAGAGAGATGCCGCGAGAGTCTTATGGTTTTTGTTTTGGTTACTGTTTTTCGGACGGTCCGGCGGTTATGGTAAGCGGCGGTCGACGACGACGGCGGCGGCGGTGAAGAAGGTTGCAGTGACGGTCGAGCGCGAAAACAACAGTGTTATCATGTCGGGCGTACCACCGACGACGACGACCGTCCCCCCGGATGTGCGGTGATGATCGAGTCTCTCGCCGCCGACTACGATGGTGCGCTCGCGTGTGTTCGTGCGTCTGCTGGTGCACGCGTAATGCGTGTGCGAGTGGTGGACGCGGACCACGGAAAAAAATAAAAATCTTTTCACGGTAAGTGTGGCGGCCGGCCATCGGGCGGCGGCGGCGGCGGCGGTATACGGGCCAGCGGCACGTCGAGCACTATGCGGCGTCGTCGGGTGGGGGCGGGCATCCAGCGCGGCGGGGCCGTCCGCTTACCAAAATCGCGAAAACGTATCGAGGCGGCCCCCTGCCCCCTATGGCGGTGGTGGCTGCGCGCGATATGTGTGCTAATGAGAAAGAGAGAGGACACCGCCGCCGCCGCCGCCGCCGCCGAGCGACAGTCACGACGGCGGCGACGACGACTTCGGCTCGTCGTATGTTATAAACAACTGTGCACAACTCGGAGATCTGTTATCGTAACTCCGCGCGTGCCAGAACGTGTCTCACGAGGCCACCCACTCCACCTCTCCCTTTTTTTTTTCCTCCTCCGCCAAACTGCACGTTCACACCGCGGACGCGCCGCCGGAGAGATTTCACCACGGTAATAATAATGATTAGCGCTCGGAACTTAATGCGCTTAAAAAAGTACAAACATGCACTAAAAATATGCACTTGTATTTTATTTTTTTACACGTCATAATTATCATTTTTACAGAATATATTTTATTAAATTATAAATATAAAAAAAATTGAAGTAATAAAAAAAATTCCTTTAAAAACGTTCCTTGAAAAAATAAACGCACTCAACCATGTTTCTGTTCAGTTTATATTTATCAATCTGAAATACATAATTAAAATTAGAAAAACCACCTGCAGATACCTACCTAACTACCTAATTAAAAAGTATTTTAATTAAAATGTTCTTACCTAGAGAAATTTTACATTGAACCTCTAAACTTTTTTTGATGTTTTCAAAACTTATAAATAAAATTATAGATAATTTATTGCAGTTATAATTTATAAATATATATATATTAATCAGTAGAGAAAAAACTTTCGTTTTTAATTTCAGATAGACATTTAAAAAGCCGGACTTAGTTCGCACGACGGGTGGTATTCTTTTGACGGGCGTATTAAATTTTAAAGAAACGATAAATCATTTCTTCAGTAAAACGATTCTGAATGAAGGAAGTTAGTAAATATAAGAAAAAAAAAATGTTCGAAAAATGTCCAAAATTTTTTTTCACATTTTCAAACTTTTCTTGCGCCAAAATCTTTTTTCTAGGATTTTCTATCTATGTTTAAATTTACATAAAATTCTGATCAAAAAATTATGGTTTTTGAGTCGTTTTTGTCAAATTTTGGGTAGTTTTTCCAAAAAAAACATTGAAGAATTGAGAAAGTCAAAAAATGACCTCTCTAAAGTACAATCTAAAGGCGAATCGGGTTTCAAAAAGTTATTGATCGAATCTTTTGGACAAGTATTTCTATACGAAAAGTTATACACAGAAAAAAAAAATAAACATCATTGTAAAAACACTAGCACTTCATTCAGAATCTAAAAATACAGTGTAAGAATATCTAGTAAATTCTTTCAATATGAATTTATTTATTTTATTTTTTATTTATGAATTGTCCTACAGAATCTTCAAAAATTATAAAATATGCTCTAAAAAATTTTAAAATCAAGAAATATGCTCTTAAACCGAAAAATCACCAAATATGCAAAAATATGCACGAAAAACTTTTGATATGTTTATCGTAGTATCTTGGAATGAATTTGTAGCTCACTTAACAATAAATCTAATGATTAAAAAAAAAATATGCAAATGCAACAACTTCCGAGCCTTAGTAATAATAATAATAATTTACGAAAAAGATAGCGCGTCTAGATATCGGAAGTCCGGCTGTGTCGCGGCGGGTGTTTTCGCGCGCACTCACGTCATTGATAACATTATTATAATTTATTATAATAAATAATAATATTATTATAATATGTATACCACCTACTTACAGTACATCTAACACTCTTCATAATATACGTATGCACTTTCGGGAGAGTATGCATACGCACGGGCGCCCATTTGGGGGGGGGGGTCATGGTAGTGTAGGGTGACCATACGTCCTGTTTTATACAGCATTGTCCTTTATTTCGACTCTGTGTCCTGTTGTCCAGACAAACTTTTCTCAGGTCCTGTAATTTCAAGTCTGTCCCATATTAATCCCGCGTTTTTTGACTTACTGTCGATTTAAAATTTTTGAAATGAAATTATTGAATAAAATTATGTAAGAATCTAGAAATATTTTGGATACCATTAGATCAATTATAATCGTTAAATGAATCAACAGGTTTTTTTTAGAAAGTAAATTATACATAAATATGCATGAATAAAGGATTTGAAGAAATTTTAAAAAGTATCAATTTAGTTTCATTATGTTATTTTATGTTTTTCAAAATAATGGTTTTATGTGTTTAAATTTAATCTATAGTAGGTAGTTCAAAAATTACACTTTTGTCACGATTCAAAAACATAAATAAATAAATATATGTATGTAATAAATACCTATTTATTTAAAAATATTATGAAAAATATTTTTGTTCTGTATTTTATTTTCTTAAATATGGTCACCCAGGGATATGTCTCTCCCCTAGAAAATTTCAAAAATCATTTTGATGTATTGTTGTATTGTTCCCAAACCGAATTATAAAGTAAGTATTTAATGAATAAACGGTATTTTTCATTATAGTATAAGACTATTAAAATTAAAATTCCCAAATATAAATTCAAAAACTATCCTATACCCGAGTTATCTACGTCCAGTTTTAACATATGAATGTGAAACGTGGTTAGTGACCCAAAGGAGGTGAAGAGAAATCATTAATTTTTGAAGGGAAAATGCTAAACAAGAACGAATAAGAAAATCTTCTAGCTAAATATAAGAGAATTTATCAAAGCAAACGAACATATTATAATGGGCAGAGAAATAATAGTATCTGTAAACAAGTACCCATAGGCAAAATCAACGGTGGCCGTCCGAGGCAAAAATAGATAGACATATTTAAAGCTAAGCTAGTAAACGTTGCACAAAGAATGAAGCTAAAAAATAATGAAATAGGCAAAGTATGAAATGACCAATATAAATATATTAAAAACCATTACAAATTAAATCAATGTTCTTTGTCACCTACATAAGTAATATAATTTTAATTAAATTTTAATGCAATTAGTTTAAAATTTTATCTATACTTACAATACTCGGGAGGAGGGAGAACATTAACTGACAATGGATTAATTGCTAAAACTAGTAATTAATATAAAAACATAATAATTTATTAAAATTTGTATCCCCTTTGAAATCCAATTAATGGGCGCCCTCGTGCATACAATTTAAATATTCAGGAAAATTGTCACTTGGGCATATATTTTAATTTATTCTTAATATGCAAATGAGATATGACGACCTGACTAATTAATATTTTGTAAATGTAAAATTAAATTTTAATCTCGTACACACGACATGATATCTACGAACATTTTGACTAATTATTTCTGATTAAAAAGGTTAATTGAGTAGATTTATAATAATTACGAACTACGTATACGTGCCCAAGTGACAATTTTTTCCTTAATATTTAAATTTGAATAGTTCAAAATCTACTCGTTCAAATTTTAGATTCTGAATGAAGTGAAGAAGCTAGTGTTTTTACAATGATGTTTATTATTTTTTCTGTGTACAATTTTTCGTATAGAAATACTTGTCCAAAAGTTTCGATCAATAACTTTTTGAAACCCGATTCGTCAAGAGAATACCACCCGTCGTGCGAAGTACACCCATCGTGCGAAGTATGTCCGTCTTTTTTATTTCAATACATCAAAATTCACAGAAAAATAACCCGAATATAATTCCGTAATTAAAATACAGGGGATAGCCATTTGAAAAAAAAAAGTTTTTATCTCCACAGGACACCCTTAAGGCTTAAGGTGACATGAAAAAAATGAGCTATGGAAAATATTGGTTTTATATACATATTTTGAACATTCCGGAAAAAAAATTCCCAAATTTTTCATTTTTACGGTCAAAAATGGGGGTGAGCACGCTTAAAAAATCACCCTGTATTATTAGTGTTCCCCATCGTGAACTACGACGACTCTATCGCCGCATAATATTATTATGTGTAAGTTTGTAATTTTCACAGATCCCGCCGTTGCGGGATATTATCGTATTACATGTCAAAATATTATTACTATAATAACTAATCTAGTTAAAAATAATGTCAATCATTCTAAAGAAATACATCCAGTCGATCCGGCTTTATTTTATTTTTATATTTTATTTAGAGTTCAGAATAACCATAAAATTATTATCTTAAACGATGTAACGATTTTAAAAAACGATATTTTGGTGTTAAAAAAAAAAATTTTAAAAGCATCCTAAAACAAGGAAACAAAGAAGTGTATACTTACACACCTTGGGTTATTCTCCGCACCACGGATGGGATATTCTTGGCGGGTGTGTTGAATTTTAAAGAAGCCAAAAATCGTTCTTCAATAAAATGATTTTGAGCGGAGTTTCAACTAATAAACAATAATAATTATCAGTTTTGAAGCATTGAATAAACTTTTTATGTAATGAACTTTTAATTAAATGTTGAACTAAAAATTATTTTGTTACATTTACTAAAAACAAAAATTGGTTTTTTCATATTCCCTTAAACCTATAATGAATATTTCATAAATAATTTCAAATTACAATAAAATATAAACATCATAATAAAATGGCTTTAACTATCGAAAATCAATATTAATAATTCACTATAACATAATTATTGTGTCACCTCTGGTCAGTCACGGTTGAAATAAGTGCATAAAATTATTTTTTACCGACTTTTTTGTCTATAATTTATTTATTTTTACTTTACTTTACTTTTTGTTATCCAATAAATAAAGAAAAGGAAAAAAACAATTTCACTTAACATAAAAATATTTTGATAAGAAAAAAAGTGTTGTATAAAAATTTTCAAAAAT
Source organism: Stegophylla sp. TES_Ste_2020 (assembly GCA_025469315.1). Classification (NCBI taxonomy): domain Eukaryota; kingdom Metazoa; phylum Arthropoda; class Insecta; order Hemiptera; family Aphididae; genus Stegophylla; species Stegophylla sp. TES_Ste_2020. Next base: position 5,905 of record JAIPRM010005923.1, on the reverse strand, counting down.
TTTTTTTTTCACATTTTCTAAATTTTCTTGCGCCAAAATATTTCTCATAATGTTCAATTAAAAATTCAAAAATATAGTTTCCGATTTTTTTTTTTTTTTTTTTATCAAATGTTGGATAATTTTTCCCTAATTTTAAGAAGACAATTATTAAGAATTCTAAAAAATTACCTTTTTTAAAATACCATCTAGAGACAAATCCGGTGACAAAAAGTTGCTGATTGAAACTTTTGGACGAGTATTTCTATAGAAAAATTTGTACGTATACATAAAAAAATGATATATATTTTCGTAGCAAATTATTAAGTATTAGCAGTTAAGCATTCTTTCCGTGGAAATTGTCGAAGGATATACATCCTTCAAAATAAATTACAGTTCCGAAAATACTGAAATGTATAATTATTTGGACAAGCTGAAAGCTGGCATAGGCACATATTGATTTTAAATAAAAACGAAATAAATAATAAACTTTTTTATAGATCTTGAATTGAAATTGGGACGTGAAATTGGACTAGAAAAATATATATGATTAAGAAGAAAATATGGTTTCCTATTATTATAGATCCGTTTACTTAAATTGTATTTCATAATAATTCAGTTATATTGTATATTACTAATTACCTACTATACTAGAATACCAAAAAAATATATAATATATTCTCATTAACTAGGTCCTGAAGTAATTAATTATTGTTTTGTGAAGAACAATGTAATAATTATTTTATATTATAATATAATATTATGTTGATTATTGTGAAATAGCTATTTTTATTTAGAATTTCAATAAATTGCGTTACGTCTTGCACATTTTTTTTTAACTTTAATGTTCTTTATTTTTGTGAATTAATGTAATAATGTGATAAGAAGCATATTAACTCGTCCTTCAGTACCTATATAAACATTGTAATGAACATGTGCTGAAATAATGAATCTTAAAATAATTGTACCAGCCTTGTTTACACAAAGAAATGTTACATTATTAAATCTAATGAATTTAATGTTTGGAAACACTATTATATTATTTTTTTGTATTGTATTGACCTTATTTTTCATTAAAATTATCATAATTGTAAATGTATATGATATTTGACCTATGAATAATTAATATAATTTGTTAAAAAAAAAAAAATGATAAATATATAATTTAGTGTAAGATGTGTGACCTCTCCTATAACTCATGAAATAATTATTTTTAAAGACATTTCGATTTTAATTAAGCCGTTTATTTATCCAAATAACATACGAAAAATATTTTCAAAATAAACACCGATGTAATAGGTAGTTAAAATACAATGTTTGATTTTTCTTCTCGAGTAAAATACTTCAGTTTATAAACATTCCTACGTCTTATACACAAATTAATTTCCACTTAAAATGTTTCAAATTAGATCACAATGGTACTGGCTAGGGCCTGGATTTAAATGCACTAAAATTCATCGAAAATGCTCTAAAAGCAGCCAAAAATGCCCTTAAAAAAATGTTCTATTTTTTTTTTTTTTATATTAATTATTTTATAACGACGATGAGTCGTATTATGTGCAAATACTATGAATTTAAATCGTATATTGTTCGAGTGTGCATTAAATCGAATAAAATAACCAAAAGATGCTCAAATATGCTCTAATAAAAGCTACAATAAAGCTATAAGTTTTATATTTTTTATTGCTTAAGAAGCAATAAAAATTTAGCATAAAAGTTAAATTGCTCTGTAAAAAAAAAAATCTAAATATTGAAAATTAAAAGTTTCATTTTTGAAGTCTCTGTTACATATGAAACAATATTAATGTACTCTTGGAAAGCATTGCCCAAAAAAAAGATGCATTTTGCATTGAAATCCAGACCCTAGTCATGACATTCATTAATCTCACAATCATTTCACCTGAATTACAGTCTCACAAATTACAGTAAAAGCATATTATATGTACTTGAATGTGTAGAACTGCTGTAGTAGCACACGTTATCTATAATTATTATAATCGTTTAATATAGTTAAAAGTGAAGTCGATGTCACAAACGTATTCACAGTGTTCCATCAGCTGTATTATAAGATTTATGTACGAATTTTCACTTTTATTCGTCAACAGTGTATGAATTTCTTCTTTTTTTTTTTTTTTTTCTATAACTAACATTAAGTATACGTTTGATTATTTGTCACACGTTCGTTTTTTCTTTTTTTTTTTTTTATCGACTTCCTCCTCGTACCTATCGTGTTTCTTCGAAACGGACACGACGCGTGATACGAATTTCATCGAAAAACCTATTTTTACATTAGTACAAGTATTATAATGATTATTATTTTCACTACAATCGTCGTGATGGCCTCCTCTGAAAAGCATATACATATTAGCATGCATAGAGAGCAGCGAGAAAGAGCTAGAGAGAAGTGGGAGAGAACGACAGTATATTGTACAGAATCATCATGTTCTAAATAAATTATGCTTTTTTTTTTTCTGTATGGTTTAAGTTCGGGACGGTGTGTAAGTCCGAATCATTAGGTAAGTGGATCAGTGGCACAGTGGGCCAAACTAGACGCGGTCCATTAGAATATAACACTACCACTCGTCTGGAATATACAATATTATATTATTTATAATGTGTTATACGATGACGAGTTAAAAAGAAAGAAACGTTCACGAATTATTTTGGCCGGGCCAATAATAACAAAAAAAAAAAGTAAAACACGTCGGAAATTAAATTCAAAGGAAACGATGTGAAAAATAAATAAATAAATAAATAGTTGAACAATGAGCCGAGGACGTTTGTGCGCAGGCGGTGTACAAACAGCGGATTAGAGATGAAGAGTTCAGCAACCTATATAATATTATCTTAAAAAAAATACACGTTTGATGCTGCAACACACGTCAAGTATTTGTATGTCCGATACATTGAAGGGTTAAAATTTGTTTCTATGCATTAATTCTTGTACGTCCATAACACTCGAATAGCATTAAAAATTTATAGATAAATTTTTCATGTTCGCCAAGCGACTATTTTCGTACAATAGTATATACTTGCGGGGAAGTTACAGGGGCGTAATTAAGGGAGGGAATGAGGGGGGTAGATCCCCCCCAAGCCGTTTATAATATTAGTTTTCAAATGAAGTAGTCTTTTTTTGTTATGTGTGTTATCACTTTTGGATAATACTAAATTACATATAATATGGCTTAAAAGTTAGTTATTCAATAGATTTTTTCTAGTTTTCATTCAAAAAAAAAGTAATTTTTCTCTTATCTTTAAAACTTTTCTAAGTGCAAGGAAAAAACCTAGCGAAAAGTCGAACAAACAAAGTAAAATCTTTTGTAGACGTGATTTTCATAAAATTATTTTTCAAAACTTGGCTGTAAATATAAAAAAAACGTGGTGCTGAGAAATCTAAATTATCCTGAAATATCATAATTACTTTCAAAATGTCATTACTACTTTTGGACTGAGTATAAAGCTTTAAAAATATTAGAAATATCTCGATTTTATTAAATAAAACTTTAAATTCTAAGTATAAAATAATATGGTTTTACTAACAGGCAATAGCGCAATAAAAGAAAGGAACAAAAATTAGTCGGATTTTTTTTTCAGTCTTGTTCAGAATTAAAATATTAACAAAAATCATTATTTTCACTTAAAATATTGATTTTTTTTTATTTTTATTAAAACCTATAAAATTTTAAATAATTTGTTCGGTACACATTTTTCACCAATAGACGTACAACATATTTTCCTATTTACGATTTATGCTTCATTAAAAGTTAGCTCGATGAATAAACACCTGTTTAACGTTGAAATTTTGGCTCAAATGATTTTTTCTGCGTAGTACGTCGAACTTTTTTTCGTATTTTTATCGCATATAATTTGTAATTTTTGATTACATAATCTTAAATTTTTGTTCGAGCATCTCCAGAAAATTGGATCTAGTTTTAAAACTGTTACTATACCCTATATATTAATATATATATATATATATATATTTTTTTTTTAATACTTAATTTATTTAACAGTTGTAAAATTTTTTTCTAAAATACATAATATATCCCTCCTTAGTACAAAATCCTAATTACGTCGCTGGGAAGTTACGCAGTGTAAGTCTGTTGGTATAATATTATATTGTATTTAAATGTATTCTATATATTATAATTATGTGCGTCGAGAAGTACTCGTGGTGTCCGCCGTATTGTGCGAGAGTAAACCAGTTCGGATGGATCAGAGAGAGAGAGAGAGAGAGAGAGAGAGAGAGAGGAGTCAAGGTTAGGCCGTGGGGACCCGTAGGAGAGAAACGGCGGCGGTGACCGGAGAACGAGTGGAGAGGAGGGAAGGGGAGGTTACGGCCGTTATTGAAAAGAAAAAAATAAAAATAATAATAATAATAAAATGAAACACGCGCGCGTGTACAATTGAGTCGGCATGGAAAATGTTTTCTGGATATTATAATATGTACACTCGTTTTCGAGATGTTTATGATCTGTCCTACTCCCTTTACGTTTCTCCTCTCCCCCGTAAGCAATAATGTTAATATCAACAATCTCGAGTTTGTAAATTTTTGGTGTAACATCGACTCAAACGGGTGTCGCTGTGGCTACAGTGGTCCGGAAGTGGGCCAAGCCAGCGCCGTAAACGGGTTTCAAAGAATAAAAAGAACACACACGTGCACGTACACACACACACACACACACACGCATAAAAAAGTCTGAGTAATAAATGAAAAGTACATACGCGGCGCTCGGCATGCATTTTTTCAGTTTGTGGTAGGCAATTGTAGTTTTGAAACCAACGCCGCGCCGCCGAGGAAAACGGCTTATAGAAAGCAAATAGTGAATAGTTTACTCATAAAGTGGAAATCAACGCAATAATTAGAAAATTAAAAATTATAGTTCCTCGAGGAACTGTTTTAGGACCTTTACTTACTTTAATGTGTACATAAATGAAAATTTATTAACACAGAATTTAGAGGGTTCAATTTTTTATTTCGATACAACTATTTTAATTGATAATAAAAGTATTTTAAATACTATTAACCACTGCAACAAATGTCTTAAAAAAGGTTGTTTCTTGGTTTATTTAGAAATAAATATAAATAAGACTTGCTGCATAGAATTCACCATATCAAAAGTAAAACAAATAAATATCAATAATTTAATTAAACTCCACGAAGACGATTGTTTGATGATAATAATATAAATTTCTGTTTCAGTCATACTTGTAAGTGTTTTTCTATTAAATCTGTGGATTATGTTAAATATTTAGGAGTTTTTATTGATAAACATTTAAAATGGGACATTCATATAAATATAACTATTAAAAAAATAAGAAAAATGTTTTATAAATTTAGATTATACTCTTTTTATCAGTTAGAATAATGAGAATTGTCTTCATTGCCTTGGCTCGGTCTGTCTACTCTTACGAAATTTCTGTTCGGGGTAGTGCATATGAAACTCACATTCAAAAACTTAAGACTACCGTTAATTCATTATTAAAAATATCTTTCAGAAAACCTTTTAGAACTAATACTGTGAATTATATAGTGAATATAACATTTACAAATTGTAACGACTTCAAGATAGAGAAATTTTAACTAATCTTTATTTTACAAATCTCAATAATATCACTTTCCAGTACAACGCCCTAACTCGCTGTAATGAAAATACTAGTTATAAGATTCCGAGATATAAAACTGAATTTGGCAAAAGAAATCCACTTTTTATTGGCATTAAACTTTGTATTTCCTTAAATATTAATATCGGTAAATTTAAATCATTTAATGCATTTAAGAAAGTATTAAATAATATTATTAAAAAAGCCGGACATACTTCTCACGATGGGTGTACTTCGCACGACGGGTGGTATTCTCTTGACGGGCGTATTAAATTTTAAAGAAACGATAAATCATTTCTTCAGTAAAACGATTCTGAACGAAGGA
>JAIPRM010005922.1:0-19625 GCA_025469315.1 Stegophylla sp. TES_Ste_2020 | reverse complement strand
AAGAATTGAGAAATTCAAAAAATGACCTCTCTAAAGTACAATCTAGAGGCGAATCGGGTTTCAAAAAGTTATTGATCGAAATTTTTGGACAAGTATTTCCATACGAAAAGTTGTACACAGAAAAATAAAATTAAATAAAATAAACATTTGTAAAAACACTAGCATTTTCACTTCGTTCAGAATCCAAAAAAATTTCAAAAAATGATTTAATCTTATACGTTTATTGTTTTATAAAAGTAACAACATTATGTAACGTAATCAGTTTACCCATTTTTTCAACATTCTGTATAGATAATTTTCTAATACGAATGAAGTAAAAGCCATTCTATTTCCGAATGTCATTTTTATACAATATAAATGAAAATAAATATTATTAATCATAGTATTGCATGCAATTCGTTTTAATTATTTAATTTAAATTAAATTTAAAAAAAAAAAAAAACGTTTTGGTTAGGAAAAACCTAACAATTTTTTTTTAATTCAGTGTGTTTTTTCAGAATGCAATAATCTTAAGGAAATACCTTTTAACTTATTATAAAATATTTCATTGAACATTTTCGACGTCAAATCCAATGTTTATGCAAAGTAAACATATTATATATGTATACATACGTGTCACGGAATTTTACAATCTTTCTTTTAACGAAAAACTTTTTGGACGAAGAAAATTAATTGAAAAAAAAATAAAAAATATCATATACGTTTTATTTTCACAAAATATTTTATAAGTATTTGGCATAAAAATATTATTCGAAGGCATTTTATTACTGATCTGGTCTTGTACGCAACTATATTCTAGTGTTGTCGTTCTTAATACGATCCGATGGTAAGTACATGTTAATTAATTAAATAGTATACGGTACTAATTTGTCTAACCTACTCGGTTAACGTTACTCGCATAGCAAACGACAATCAATACGTATCACGTAGTTCCACATACTTATTAAGTATGCAAAATTCGAATACACGAATTGAATTGATATTAGTATTGAGTTATTTACACTGGTTATCTTCCGTGTTCCTATAATGTGTTCGAATAATTTTATACGAAAAATGAGCCAGTTAAGCGTTTAATGTTATTGGCCAATGAAGATAACCGCTATCGATATTTAATTTTTATCATCTGTCGATTTTTTTTTTCTTTTTTTCTCTTTTCCTTTTTTTAGACTCTGAACGAAGTGAAGAAGCTAGTGTTTTTACAATGATGATTATTTTGTATTTTTTTTTTATTTTTTCCGTGCACAACTTTTTGTATGGAAATACTAATTGTCCAAAAGTTTCGATCAGTAATATTCTGAAATCGGATTTGTCTCTAGATTGTACTTTAAAGAGTAATTCTTCAATTTTTCGTTTTGGAAAAAACTACATAAAATTTGACAAAAACGAGTCGGAAACCATCATTTTTTGATTCGAACTATACGAAAATTTAACCGTAGATAGAAAATAATATGAGAAAGATTTTGGTGCCAGAAAATTTTGAAAATGTGAAAAAAAAATTTGGGACAGTTTTCTAACATTTTTTTTTTTTATATTATTAACTTCCTTCGTTCAGAATCGTTTTATTCGAAGAAATAATTCTATCGTTTCTTTAAAATTCAGTACACCCGTCAAGAGAATCCCACCCATCGTGCGAAGAACACTCATCGTGTGGAGTATGTTTGGCTATTTGAATATTAGTTTGCTTAAATGTCTTACTTTACCATTTATTCGTCATAATCGTTAAGTTAATATTTGATTTTCTATTATATACTTATATTGTATTTATTGTATTTTTATGTGTTCTGTAATAATTTCAAAAGGGTTAAAACCCGTTTAATATTATAAAATAAAAATAAAAAATTACACCATAATCAGTGTTTACACGTTTAGAAAACAAAATGGCTGGGCATAATGTAAAAATGTTGATTTTTTATTAGAAGCTGAGTAATTTTTTTTTTTTTTTTTTTTTTATGACACTAAGTACAACATTTTAACCGAGTTTTTGAAAATTCTTTTTCCTTAGTTTTGTAGGTAATTGCAACTAACCATAATGCATTTTTGAAAGAGACTATTCAGGAAGTTTTCTAAAGCTTCTTAGACGATCAAACATTAATTACTTCTAATACTCGATACTTCAAAGAGAAAATATTGAAAATTTTCAAATAGTTTTTCCGAGCGCAAGGACAAAATTATTTCTAGACCCATCATTATCGACCAAGCACAGAATTTTGAAAAATATTCTTTTCGGATATGATTTTATGCGATTTAAATTTTAAACAGGCACTTCATTGTTTTTTAAATAAAAGATTCCTCTTGTCTTCCTGTCAGTTTTGCAGCGCAATTTAATATTTATAATGTAAGTATACTTACACTTTGCATAGGTATCAAAAAAGTTAAAATTTTTTTATGAAACCTAAGCGTTTCGTGCATGGTTATCTTTTTTTTGATACAAACCATGATCAATTTTGTTAAATGAAATAAATATTTTATCATGCCAAAAAAATTTACAAACATTTTTATCTGGGAAGGGGGGAGGAGGGTTAAAAATCAAAATTCATGGTAGTTTTCAATATTTGTATTTATTTTTTATAAACTAAAATATTTAGAATAAAACAAAATCATCCTGACTTTTTATTTCCAACTCATTTTAAGTTATCGATCGAACTCAGTTGGATTTTATAATTGTTTACTGAAAAAAAAGCCAAACACACTTTGCACCATGGGTATTCTTCGCTTCTCGAGTGGAATTTAAAAGGCGTGTTAAATTAAAAAAAAAAAATGATTACGATTCTAAGTGGAACTTCAGTTAATGTAAGACAATTTTACTTAAAAAGAAAACGAAATTAATAAAATAGATTTTATGAATATCACGTTTAGGGTGTATGTTGCCTATACAAAATTTTTCTCGTTTTCATAAAAATTTATTAAGAATTTTCAGTAATGACTTTTTTTAAAGTAGTTACCACTTGGGTTTGATTTATGATCTAAAAATTACTGTATGCAACTTTTGGATAAGTATTTTTATAAAAAAAAAAAAAAAAAAGAGTTCCATATAGAAAAAAAACGCATATTTTGCCATTTGTACATTATAATAAAATTATAGATTTTTTCGATTCTGGAGGGGTTTAAACCCCTCATACCCACCCCGTAACTACGTTACTGTGTAGAGAGAAATCCCCTCAAATTTCATTAAAATCGTTCCCAAAAAGTTATTGTAGGGATGTTTGTCGTCTAAAATTGAAAAGTTTTTTACATTTCTCCTGTTCTATAGTATAAATTCAATGTATTTGTATAATGAGTATTAAAATAATTTTGATTCTAAGTAAAGTTTAGTGTTTTAATATCTACGTGTGATACGCGTTATGCTAACCGTGTTGTGTGTACTTCAATTTCAAAGAGATTATAATGTGTATTTTATAGAAACGACGAAAACTCGGATATGATTTACATAAGGAAACTTCCGCAGAAGATAAAAGTTTTTTACTCGAAAGTAAAGTGATATTATTCTGCAATGAAGGACGATTGGGGGGGGGGCGGGGGCGGGGTATAACCAATGTCTAAAATTCAAAGGTTTTCAAACTTTGTCACAGGTCGCGTTGTAAATGTTAGATTCTGAGTGAAGTGAAGAAGCATGTTTTATTCTAACAGTGTTTATTTATTTTTTCATGATTTTTAGACTTTGCATGTAGATGACATTTTAAGTTAGTCAAATTATTCACAATTTTCAATATTTTTACAAAATTTAAGAAAAGCTCAAGCTAAATTTTCGAAAAAAAATGCAATTAAAATTGTATGGAAATGTAAATATAGAAATTTGAAAAGAATTTTTTTGTTTTTTGTAATGTTCATTTATACGTATTCATATTACTATATAATTTTAAATATTAATATCACAATTTTGTAAATAATAATTAGAGTTGTTTATAGTTATCGAAATTATACGATAAAAATTTTAATACAAATTAATGTTGTTTTTATTCAGTGTTTTCATATTTGTCACTCGACAAGCAAAAAAGTAAAAAAAAAAAAAAATACATTTTATTATTGTTTCGGGTCGCTCGAAATTGAAAAAATGCCCAAAATGGGTCGTACCATAAAAAGTTTGGGAACCTTTGGCTCTAAATGATTCGAATAATATCATAAAATATAAAAGTTTTCTGATGACACTCGTCGATATGTGTCGTTTTATTCGAGTTTTTGAAATAATAATAATATTTTGAATGTTTACCAATTAATAGAATCGTTAAAATGCAAAAAACTCGAAATCAGATTATTTTCTCAGACTTAGAGAACTGGTACATTCTTATCGAACGTGTGGAGCGCAAAAACCCCCGAAACTTAATTCTTATATCGTTTTCCTCGCTCACGAAGACACGAATAATACATGCCTAAATACAATATTAATGAACCAGCTGTAAGACGTTAAAAGGGGAGGTGGAAGACACCACACTTCATCTTCATCCCTTTGTTCCACGGAATCGGTGGTGAATATGTACCTATTGCACTCTGAGCAGAACATTTCCAAAGACTGGCTGACGATGCTGTTACATTATTGTGATATAGTTTTGAAACTTAAAAAATCCGATGAATCCATTGTGTTTTGGAAAACGTTACAAAGTAGACGCAAAAGATGATTTTACAACGAGTTTAGAGAGAATTTTTAGAAAATGCGAAATCTCATATAACTAATCCTAACTTTATCCTAACTAACTGGAGAACAATATTGAAATGTCAGAACTATTTTATAAACCTTAACAATAAAAATAATTAAACGATCAAATAAATGGATAATTAATGAAAACAATAAACAAAAATGATTATGTCGTACTACCTAAATCGTTCAAAAAAAAAAAAAATTAAGATACTTAAATCGACAGATTTTTGTAAAAGTTTTAATATACAGAGTGTATCACGAAGATCTGACATATTTCAACGCAATTCCAGTGTAAAATTGTCAGATCTCTGTGATACACCCTGTATATACATCAAAATTAAGTACGATTGAGCTTGTTCGACGTGCAAAAACGTAGCTAAAAATAATTTACGGGGGAAGGGGGTATCCAAAAATATTAACCTTTTTTTTTTTGCTAATTAAATTTTATATTTTTATTAAGTTGTTGTCAATTTCTCAAAATTTCTAGGCCGGAGGGGAGCTGGACAACTCCCCCCCCAGTTACAGCCTTGAAACCTACCTAGTCCTATTTAATTTTTAAATACTATTTTGACTCTAAAACGTGAAAAATTATAAAAAGAACTGATAATAAATAATTTAAATTTTCGTTAGAAAAAATTATTGTAGTTCTAAAATTCTGTACGACTTTATTTTCGATAATAGATTACGTACATAATACATTCAAGTATCTAGTAGGTACTATTATATTTTTAGTGTTAAGTCTTAAAATCTAGTTTACAAAGTAAATTTTTTGTCATTTTTGTTCAGATTTTTGGTAGTTTTCCCCTACTATTAACAAACCGCTGTAAAATTCTGAACCGATAAAATTTTCCATCAGAAAAATATGCTATATCAAAAATGTTTTTGATTAGAAAAACTATATCCGAAAAAAGAGTAACAGCTAAGGGGATTATGATAAAAATATTACACTTTTTTGTAGTTTTATATAATATTGAAATTTTTTTTATAATATTTGCTGTTTTATAAAACGAGGATAACATGTGTTTTTAGCAACGTGTAATTATTATCGGGAGACACCGTAGTATTAAGTTTTCCCTCATTCACTGTCCCGGCAATTTATAACTTTGAAATAAATTATGTATATTGCAGTCAAAAATATAATATTAAAACGTTAAGTAAAAAAAAAAAAAAAAATGAGGAAGGTGCGGAGTGCGGACACCACGGATCCCTCCCCCCCCCTCAGTACATGCACAAATCGATTGGACAAACTATGTTTTGAGAGTAATTCAAACTTAACGCATTTGAAAAAATAATTCGTAAACCCGATATTTACAAAGTTCTTAATACAGACGTGAAAACATGAACTAAATTTTTTGATGAAAAAAGTTAGGTACTAAGTGTACCTAATGTATAATTATTTTTATTTTTTTAAGCATACAAATATTTTTAAAAATTCTGATCTTTCGAGACTTGACTCTACAGAAACTTTGAACTGATATTAGTTGAACTATAAACGAAATAAGAAGAAAGTAACCTTGATAATTAGTGTTAAAATTTAAATAAGATTTTAATATAGAACTTTGATACTATTAGATACATCTGGTTTTTGGAAAGTTTTCATCTCATAAAATTAAATACAAAAAAAAAATACACTAGGTATATATAAATATATATATATATATATATATGTACAGGATTGGTTTGGTCAGGATAAGAGGGCAGGGATCCCCTAGGCTGGGCCCTAGCTGTAATATGGTTCTCGGGACGCCAATTCTTTGATAGTAAAAGATATTTTCATATTTAAGCATTTAAAAAAATGAAAAAAAAAAAAAAAATTATGGAATATTGAAATGATGTTATTTTCTTTTGTAATGTAAAATATCGATATGCCAAATTTATTTTTTATAGAAATCTCGCCGAACGTGATTGGCTGTAGCCGCCTCTAGGAATGAACCAATGAACACCGTAAAAAATAAAAATCGGAACCGATGGGTATCGCGACGTTTTTCGGGGAGCACAATCGATTTTCGCATCAGATTTTTATCGTGCCGAAGTGTTATCGTTGTCATCAGTTCGTCAGAAAAACAACAGACCATAAAAACAAATAACATTATTAAATACTCAAATCACCAACCAGTGTGAATTACTCGTATAAATATTATCAAAAAAATAAATAAATAAAAATAAAAAACAAACTTACAGCGGCGTTGCATTTTTACACCGTGAATATTTATTTATTCCGAGATTAATAAACTCGCAACAGTTTTTAGGCCGAAATTAAAAATAGCCAATTTTTAACAGTCAGTACATAATGCTTGCAAGGACCTCGGGTGACACAAAGTATTTCACATTTAAAACTTTCACGCGGAACATCAAACTATTCGAAAACACTTTAATATAGTTTAATGAGTTTTAAAGTATTATTATTATTTACACAGGTTTTGTTAGAAGTTTTATCCAAACTCGTAATTACTCAAAAATTTTGAATGAATCCGAGTTTAAAACCCCTATTTGCATATTATTGTCCCTAATGTGGCACAAATTACTTTTTATTATTTATATATAACTTTTGTTATAGTAATTGGATTCCGTTACTTCTTGCACGGTCGAATTTGGTTTCGAAAAACTAAATAAATTTCTTCCAAGGTACTTCCATCTAGCAGTTAATTTACATATTATAATTACATATATTTATAACTGATTCGGCAGTTTCAAAAAGAGTAGAGTATAGAAAAAAAAGCCGGATATACTTAGCACCACGGATTTCTTCGCTCTTCGGGTCAGATACCCTTGAAGGGTGTGTATAATTTTAAAGAAACGATAAATCATTTCTTCAATAAGACAATATTCTGAACGAAAGAAGTTAATAATATAAAGAACGATAATATTCATCATTTTCAACACACTCACAAAGAGTATGTGACCCGAAGAGCGAAGTATGTCCGGCTTTCTTGTCTATACTTTACTTTTTTATCTAATACATAAAGTAAAAATAGTTAAATGAGAAAAAAAAAAATTAGAAAAAATGTCCAAAAATTTTTTTTCACATTATCAAAATTTTTTTCCTCCAAAATGTTTTTGATATTATTGTCTATCTATGTGTAAATTTCAGAAAGTTCGGATGAAAAAATGATGGTAAAAATATTTTTTTATATTTTACATTCAAAAATGACCTCACAACTAAGAGAGCATTTTTTTTTCAAACAAAAAAAAAAAAAACATACATGAAAAAAGGGGTTAAACTAGGCTATTACAAATAAGCGAAACACTATTTATAAAAAGTATTTTTAAATCATTAATGGTCAGAATTATTAATTAAATAATTATTGATTTATTTTGACTAATGATTAAACTTACATTTTAAATAAACTGGTGAAGCTAAAATATAGTTAAACAGAAAGCACAAACTATATTTTAATAGTTAATGATTCCATAATTGATTTAACAACTTCAACAATGTGAGCTTAGAGTAAAAAAGTTTTACATCCAGTTTTTTTTTTCAACTCCAGCAGAATATGCTTATATTATGCTTTTTGGTTATTAATAACAAAGTCATTTAAATTGGCTTCGGCGTAGCCACCACCGACAAATATTAAAGAACCAATCTGCTCGCATTTCAAAAAATGTTTAAACATTATACATTATTGAGTAAAATCTTTAAAAAATATTTTTAACGCAATCATTAAAAATAAAATATCCTTATATTGTGGAACTAGGTTATGTTATTTTAAGTTTGAAAGTGATGATAAATAATTACATTGATTTTGAAAATAATTTTAAACCTAGCTCAGAGGATAATTTCATAACTAGTTTAGTAATTTAGAGAACGAGAAGCCGTGTAATAAATTATCGGTGAAACTTTCATGGCATACACAATATTAGTTTCGGAATAATAACAGAATAATCGAAGTACCTATTTAATTATTCGTTAAAATTTTTCATTTTGCCGTGTTTTGGTTATATTTTTTATGTGGTTATAAATTTTGACTTATTGATTTTGTACATGAATTAAGACGCAAAATATTTTTCCTGCTGTTAAAACAAGTCATTATAAAATAGAAAACTGTTATTTTTTGCAATAAGCGTAAGTTCAACTGTTTAAACGCGAATGAAAAATAATTCAACTTCTCAATATTTAAGAAATGTCAAACTTAGATAGAAAAATATTTGGTGACATTTTTAGTGATAATATTAAGCCCGAAAGTGGTTTAATTTTTGCACTATTATTACTACTTACTAGTTATTTTTATCCTAAGAGAAACAGTAATATTTTTTTGATCAAAAAGTACAAATATATATAGTGACGGTTTCCCTTTTATGTATTTAGTCCAGTATTGTTTAGATATGTGATCATAATATTTAAACTATTTTTTTCAATTTTATTTTATGTTACAATAATAAAGTTTAAAATAATCAAAAATATTTTTTAGTACTTAAATAATATTTAATTTTAACAACTTAAATTTAAAAAAAACCACGAATTAACGCACCGTTATTCTTTTGGTGACGGTAATCGGAAACAGGTTAAGATTTTGGAAAGGGGCTGACTCGTTTATTTATTTTTTTTTGATTAAGTCCTCTTAATGGTCGGTTTTTGACCTTTTGCAATTTAAGAATAATCTGGGAAACATTGAATGAATTTGGGAGCTAACTCCCATTTATTTCTACCTGTGATTGGTTATTCTATGTTAATTTATTAATTGTCGACATAGTCGAAAATTAGCGCTGGATCGTAACTCTATCACATTTTAATATTACATAATCGAATCGTTTATTTCAGAAACCCCCCAAACGTCAAAAATAAAATTTTGCATGTGCAAATTTAAAAATATTTTTCCCACTTCCTTAGTAAGTTATTTAGCTAAAATTACACTTATGTATAAAAGAGTAAGTAGTCAAGTATTTTTGATAATTTTTGGGAGTTTTAAAAAATCGTTTCAATTCCATGACACAGTTTTTATTGATTATCTCAAAAAAATGAAAAAGTGGGTTTAAGGGGTTTCTGAAATAAGCGATTCAATTAAAGTCAGATTTATGTACTCGTATTATTTATACAATACATTGTAATACTTTGGATATGTGGGTCACCAGGTGGCCGCATTATTATTTATTATTATTAAAAATTCTTTTGGAGTGGTTGTGGTTAAAAATTAAAAAATATATTTCGATTCCTTTCTTAGTTATAAGTTATAATTAAAATTGGTATCTTGACACAGGAGCGAAACAATATACACCTTTGACTCCTCTAAGGGATACCTGTGGGAGAATAGTTTCTCCCTTGAGAGGAGGGTTGCAAGAACTCTCGCATCCCATCCACCCATTATTACTCTCCTGCTTACACTCATGTTACCGTGCCAGTTTTATTATTATTCGATAAAAGCTTTTTTTTTTTTTTTTTTTCAATTACCACTAAATAATAATTAAATCAATTTCGTGGAAAGCTATACTTTTAAATTTCAAGATGAAATGAAATTAAAAACATTTATATAAAACCTGGTCACATAATATATTATACAAATTGTAAAAAAATTTGTTGCTTTATTCGTCGATTTAAACTAAATGAAAAGTTCATTGATGTCTTGTAACGAGTAAAAAGCTATTTTGATTAATACCTAAGTACCAACAATTAGTATAGTTACAATTAATTTTTACATTCACCAATAGTAGTTATGTAATACACAACATTAAATTAATTTATATTATTCGAATAGAAAAGTAACCAGAATATTATGCGGTAAACCTAATTCAATACTGATAACTAAAGGTTATCAAAAATAAAAAGTAAAATTTTTTAAAATATGCTTTAAAAAAATGTACAAAATACACTCAGAAACATCTAATCTGCTATGAAATAGTAAATAATATTTGTTGAAACTTTTGAAAACTTACAATAAGAATAAAATAGATGAATAATTTAAATAAAAAAAATTGATGTATTTGTATTGGTATTCTTTTATTGTTGATTTAATCTAAAAATTTTAATTATTATTAATTTAAAATAGTAATAGAAATATAAAATAATTCAAAATGTCGAATGTCAAGTACAACCTAAAGACACTAAATATTATGCATTATTACGCACTAATAAAATATGAAATATATTATGCTTTGAAAGAAAAATGGAATTCGAAATATGCAAATATATGCAATATAAAAATAATTTTATTTTCGTTTTCCATAGGCTACAAAACGAATTTCTATCCTAATCTGTGCAACTTTTATTGACAAAGGAAAAAAAAAATATGCAAATGCACGAATTTTACTGCAGATAACTTATCATGTGTGAATATCACAAAATAATGATAGATAATCAAAATGCATCGAGAGATTTTTTTTTTTTTTTTTACAATATAATGTTTGATTAAAATGTTATATTTAATAATATTTAAAACTTAATACCAAACAGGATTCAAAATGATATAATAAATACAGTCTTTACAAAGATATATTATAAGTATTATGAATACAATATAATAAGTTATAATATTTTTGTTTTTTTCCATCACACAATATTGATACATTTTGAATAGTTTACTGATGAAAAAAAAAAAAAAAAAAATCAAAATATTTTTTTACCAAAATAATTCGCTACACTAAAATGTTTACACACAATCATTTGTAGGTAACTACTCCTTTTTGGATTGCGAACGAAGCGATAATGTTATTTCTTTTTCCATTTCAGGAAACATATTTTATTCTCGAACGAAAATATACTCGGATCATTACGTTTAGCGTACGTTTTCGGTGAAGAAACATGGTACCTAAAAGGGGTCATTTTTCTCTTTCTCATCCAAAAACAAGAAAAAAAAAAAAACTGTAAAATACACCGGATTCATTAATAATTCAATTTTAGTTCATTAGTCGCATAACATCAAAAATTAAAATAGTTTTAGAACCGTCGAATTTACATAGGTACATAATAATCAACAATTAAATAAAAATAATAATAAAACAGTTTAACGTCTTTTGGGATAAATTTTATTGAACCTGAAAATTATTATTGTTTTTAATGTTTTACTCCAATAGAATTTCGAATCTCTGATATTTTGAGCTGAAAACCACAGGCTATGTATTATATTTCGAATGGCCTTGAAAAAATCTCGAAAATCGTGAGATCATTACAGCTATAAGCTTTTGAAATTAAAATTTCCACGAAAATGTATACATATATATTTTTTCACGCATTTTTTTTTTCAATTAGGCACAACGCTTTATTTTCTCAAGAAATTCTCCAAATGTGAATGTTTTTTTTTTTTTTTTTTTTTTTATCTTTATAATAAGGGTTAGCATAAATACGGTTCAAGTAAATTCAGGGACGTATTTAAGGGAGGGTTATGGGGGCTAAGCCCTTACAAAGAGTAGTTTTAATCATCGCAATTATTAAAATATGATCTTCGTATAGATAAATAACATCATTAATTTCGATTTATATATATGTATATAGTCAGATTTCATTTTAGCCAGCCCTGAATAATAATCCTAAATACACCCCTCGAGTAATTTACCTATTAGTAAAATAAAATCAGATGTTTTTTTTTTTTTTCGTTATTAATACAATTTACAATTGCAATTTATTGTTTTAAGTGTTGAACATATTATACAATATGTGTACTTAGAGATATTATATTTTACCTTTTTTTTTGTTATCAGTTGAGGATATTTTTCAAAGAGATTTAAATATCGAAATATTGCAAAATATTAATCAATATAAAATAAAATTAAGATCAACAGAAATATGGAAAATCGTTGTAATCATGGCTGATTTATTTTCGTTATTATTTCATAAAAATTTTAAATACTGTGTATTAAGGGTTTGAAAAGTATGAAAATAATGTAGCGATATATTTTAAAAGCGTTTTAAGTTCGATTTTGTTTTTCGAAAGAAATTATTATCCCGAAAAACTGCCGTTTATTTTATTTTTATTACCACTTTATTATAACTTTATTATAACCTATTAGTTCTTCGTGTTACGGCCCAAAAATTTTAAAATAATTAACTCGCGCACATTTTAATACATTTCCGACGGTTTTAGTAAGGTCAGATAAGTTTTTCTAATTAAAATTACGTTAAACACGATTAATTTATAGCCGACAACAAGATTCTCGTACGCTTCGCCGAACCTCCGCTCGGAGTCGTTTTAATATCGAAGAAATTATTTATTTGTTTCTTAAATTTATTCAACAAGTCCGCCATTCGTATTTCCGTGTACAATATGTGTCCGGCTAATTAAATTTTTTAATTCACCTGAAATTAATGTAATGTTCTACGCGTTCTCTCGAACAGCGCCATTTTTTATTTTATTTTGTAAATCCAATAAAATACACGTCGTGTATGATGATATACATTCACTCTATTTATTGGGGGTGGGGGGGGGTTCGTGGAAAAGTTTCCCATATTATTATTATTATTATTATATTGTATTATCGTTATTCATTTATTTGATATATACGGGCTGGAGCCCATTTAATTATACAATACAATTAATTAGTGATAATAATAATTAATATGATGATATTAACATATATAAATACCTATAAGAAGAAATAGTTATAATGAGATCTAATAAAACAACATAAACAAAAACAAACCTTAACTCCTGACAAAATTTTGTAAATTTAGTTATTTAACTAACGAAAATTAACTATGTAATATATTATAGAATTTTAATTATGCTTAAATGATAATAATGAATTCGAGTTAAATATAATATCTGTTTCAAATTTATTTACAGTACGCACAATTCGATTACTCGGAGTGTTAAAAGCATAATTATTTGTGTTGCATGATGGAATTTGAAAGATGGTGGTAGGCGGCCTGGTACAACGAGAGGGCACGTGGAAGGATAATTTCAGAGCAATCTATTTGATTATTGAGAATTTTGAATAGAAGAGTCAAGTCTAGTTTAGTTCTTCTGACTTCTAGAGTATCATAATTAAGTAAATTCAATAACGGAGAGTATGAAATAAGGTGTCTAGTTTCAAAACCAGCTAAAAGATAATTTTTTCAAAATGGTTTTATTTTAATTTTCCAAATTTTCACACTGTATTACATAGTTGGCAAAAATATTGAACATCAAACAAGGCTATAATGAGGACAGAAAATTGTGGTCAGTATCAAAACCAGCCATCTAACGATGTTTATTTCCAATCAAGCCATAATTAAACACACGTGTTTTTATCTGCTCTGATAAAATAGTACTCAAAATTTTTCAATTTTCATGAAATTAAGTATTGACTATAATTAAGTTCTATTTGGTTATTATTTTTTTACTATTGGGTAATTGTATACATAAAATTCAAAATGTTTTGTATTTCTTAAATTTTCCAGTGTTTGTTTCAAAATCACCTATCTCATAAAGTCAATTTCAAAACCAGCCACGAGTGAGAAAAAAAAAAGTAATTAAATTGTTGGTTTCAAAAACAGCCGTATGCTTACATTCACAACAAAACCGACCATTTGAAAACTATAAATTTATTTTAACTCTTGTAATAATATTTTTTCAAAATATATTCTCACACATGATATGTGTACCATACAAAGCTTTGATTTCATATTTATTATAAAATTATAGACCAAGTATTTTACGTTTTTTGTTGTTTCTGAAAGATTTTCGAAAACTGCTAATACAAGTTGGTTTCGAAACCAAACGTCTCTGAATATTACATCTAACACTGATAAAACGTGAAAATTTATTTTGTATGCCCTTGTGTAAAAATGGGGGGGGGAGGGGAAGATCAAACAACTGAGCAATAATCTAAATTGGACTTAACGGTTAAAATGTATTTTATATTATTATTATTATTATTATTATTATTATGCCGAGAACGAGACCGTGTATCCTGCAGAATGATATTTCGAAAATTCGTGGACGATAATAACAATGACAGTGTAACGATGTGTCGAATCGTTTTCAAAATTAAATTCAACCTAAATCTTTGGTTGTCAAATGTATTGAACGTGACGAGATTCCGGTATAGGTATATGAATTCTGCTGCTATACGTAGTACACTGGCGAGTAATGTGTGTGTGTGTGTCAGTACTATGACACGCCATCAGATCACGAGTTTATTAAATTCAGCAACGAACCCACCACAGCAGATATCGTGATTATATTATATTAATTTATTCGCAATAATAATTCCGTGACCGAATGTCACATTTATTTGTTTTATTTATTTATTTATTTTTTTCTATACGCGTTTTTACGATTAGGCTTAAAGTTCGTACGCATTTTTTTGCAGAAAAATATAAAAAAACTTTTAAGAATGTTTTCTTAAATGGAAAATAAAACCTGTAGAAATAAATTGTAATTGAAACAATAGGTTTGCACTACATTCGGAATTAATTAAGTATACAAATGATATCAGTAGCTCGACCAAGTGGTGGTGGGGGGGGGGTGTTTTGGGTGTCTGGACACAAACCCCTTGAACCATATTTATGGAAATTTTATCGATGAGCATTGAAAGTACAATTTTAACCTGTATTAAACTAGAAATAAACTGGAAACGTGCTTTAAAAATTCATACTGTTGAATATGTGACGCTAAATATTGTATTTATCTACAAATAATGTTATAAATAAGTGTTTACTCGTGGAAAAGGCAGTTAGGTTTTGCTTGGGGATCCCATACGTCCCGTATTTGAAACAGGTGTCCCGACAAAAGGTCCAAAATAACATTTTTGTCCCGTATTTTTGATGATCCGTCCCATTTGTACCTTATTTATTAATGTAATCTATTATTTTTTATTTTAATAATAATTGATAAATAATAACAATAATAATATCTAAATCAAATGATAATATTTCTAAAAAATTTAATGTTTACTGTGAGTTTGTATAAATCCGTTATTACATTATCTTAATTCAAATTTTTTGTACAAAACTAAGTCTTAATAACTTGTTACTAGTTTCAATATTTTTTCAGGTGCAAAAAATTAGCATTTATTTAAGAAGTAAAAATAAACTTTTATGTGTTCAGAAATTATAACTTTCAAATTTTAGGACTAATTTCGGTTTTGAGGGACTGAACTTCTTTCCAATCTCTATGTAAATTAAAATCATGATATTTTAAAATGTCCCGTATTTTTAATGAATCAATTTGGGATCCCTAATTTTGCTACATGAAATTATTTCTAATCAATTAATTCTCGTAAAACGTCCATTAACATAGACTATAATTATTTTATTTTTAAATAATTACAGTAGAATAATTATTATAGATGGACACCCCCCACCCCTCTTAAAAAAATCCTAGTCGCGTCACTGAATAATATACGCGCTCGTTAAGTACACTACGCTTACATTGTTTATTAATTATTTTTCGAGTCGGAGTTGAACGTACTACTTTCATAATTTATATGTATTTATGACAGTTTACGATAATATTTTGCTTAGTATTGTAAAATCACGAATACAATATTCGATTCAGTTATCATAAATAATATTCAAATTAAAATACAATATTGTTCAGCGGAATGTAATAATTTGTTCTGTTCGAATGAATTCCGCATTTGTATTTCGCATAATATATAAATAGTTTTATTTATTTATTTTTTTTTTTTTACTATAGCTGTTGCCTAATTATTTTTGAATAATTGTGTCTATGTTTAAAAAAAATTTGACATTATAAGGTTAAGCTTATGAACTTTTTGAAAACTCACATCCAAAAACGTCTATCTACTAAAGTCTCAGGTCGATTGTCACCCAATATACGTATTATTATGTTTCAAGACGGCGAAAACGATTTCGCCCGATAATGTAAATACTTTTACCCTTCGACCGGAAACTTTATGTAAATCTAATGACTTTTTTCCTGCGGTGTGCGCTCGGATACATTTTCGTTTCAGAATCTCTTTGGTTTTGATATCGTTTTCTGGAAAGACGGGTTCGAGGTTTTATTGCTCGAGCATTATATTTGTTTTATATTTTATGTGAATCCAATCACTGCGAATGGAATACTAAACTAGAAATAAAGCGCAAGTAACAAAAAAAAAAAATAAAATAAAATATTTCACAGCTTTAATTACGTCGTTTTCTTTTAAATACGTTTTAAACATAATATGTGCTTCTTTCTTTTTTTTTTTTTTAAATCACAACAACATACACTATTTACAAAAATTTAAAAAAATACTTTTGTGATTCTTAAGTACAATTCATAGTAGTCTTATAGAGCTGAAAAAAATATGTTTAAGATCAAATCAAATTGGTTAGGCAATTTTTTTTTTTTTAATTCGTTGATTATATGGTTCAAAATAGATCATTTTCACGAATTGAATTGATATTGGAAATCAACAAAAACGCAGGGATTTCTCTAAAGTCTAAAAGAACATTTTTATAATCGTAAAATTTAAATTCCCTGTGTTCCGTTCTTAACCGTTTTCGAATGAAAATATCATTCATCACTACTTTTGAATTTAAAATAATATCGTAGAACAATACAAATCTACCCCGTGATAGACAAGCTAAACGTGAAAAAGGTGTTGTACAAAATTTGTCTAGTATTTTAGAGTAATCAAACTGAGTACTGGAGTACTGGCAAACGTTACATCATCCGATGATTCTAACTTAATTAGTGTTATAAATCTGAGTCACTGTCTACAACAGGTAATACGTAAATGGTTGATAATTTAGTTATTACTGCTTTGGATTTTTGAAACTGAACCCCAAAATTTAGAAAATTTAGAGCAAGACGCAGTGTTTAATAAAACAGAAGATTTAAAACGAAAATTCTATATGTGTGTGTGTGTGGATAATAATAATAGTAAGTGAATGAATAAAAATAAATAAACGAATAAAGTTGCCAAACAATGATGCAAAAGAAGAATTAAAAATCTTATTTAAAATTTTTAAGAATAATTCTGAATATAATATCATAGATATAGCTTACATCGTTTTCAATAACTTAATTCGAAAAATTTTACAAAAATATGAATTTCATTTCATTTTCCATAAACTTTAAGTACTGTGTGATGGATACTGTAAAAGAACAATAATAACTTGAAAGCATAATATTAATAAAATATATAAGAACGCATTTTTACGATAGGCATTGGCAGTCAGATAAAAAAAAAAAAAAAAGAAAAAGGTTCGAATATTCTAAGGCGTTCAAACACATTTCAATAGGACATATCGATTTGAACGCAGCTAAGTTTTCGAACAAATGACCCGTTGCCGGTGTTTCGTGAAGTGAAGTGTACAGCAGTTAGCAGTGTTTACACACTCGCCGCCGATATTTTGTCGAGCAAAGTGCCGGAGAACAAACTTTAACTATCGTTATTTGACCGGCATTTTCGAACTTTTTTCTTTTTCAAAAAGGTCTTCTTTGAATTAGTTCCTTTACTCTTACGTAGTTTTTAATTTTCTTCTTATTTTCACCAAAGTTTATCATAACTAAACATTTAAGTTTATTAAAACTCAATAATTATGTTTAATGAATATTATTAAATTGTTTAATTTATCATTTTATATTTATTTCGTTTGTACGATTAATTATTAGATTTTTTTTCCATGAAGTAGAAAATTTAGTGAATTAACAATGTTAATTTTTTTTCTGTGATCGCTTTTTTTTTTTTATTAAAATACTTGTCTAAAAGTCTCTATTAGCGATTTTTTGAAACCGGATTTGCCTCTAGTTTATACTTTAGAGATGTCATTTTTTCAATTTCTCATTTTTAAAATTTTTTTTTGTTTTTTTTTTTTTTGGAACCATAATTTTTTCATGCAAACTTTATGAAAATTTAAACATAGGTAATAATAACTAATAAGAGAAAAATTTTGTCTCGAGAAAATGTTGAAAACGTGAAAATAAAATGTTGAAAGTTTTTCTAACATTTTTTTTTTCTTATTAATTATTTTTTCTTTACTTTTTAGACAAAAAAAAAAAAAATAAAAAATAAAAAAATAAAGTAAAGTGTAGACAAGAAAGCCGGACATATTTCGCACTACGGATGTTCTTCGGGTGTATTGAAAATTATGACTATATTGTTCTCTTTATTACACCTAAGTTCCTTCGTTCGAAATCGTCTTATTGAAGAAATGATTTATCGTCACTTTGAAATCCTACCCAACCACCAAGAGTATCTGACCCGAGGTGCGAATAATATACGTTTGGTGTGGAGTATAATATCCGGGGCTTTCTTGTCTATACTTTTTAACAACAAAAACGTTAATTAAATATATTAAATCATCAGATAAATGATTTTGGCAATTCATAATTCAATTTCAACAAACGACCAATTATATTTAATTAAGAATGCATACATGTAAATATTCTTCTATAATAATTTATAAATCAAATAAACAATAGCAGGTTATTATTCATTTTGCTAAACTTTTATTAATGTAAACGATTTTTTTTCTTTTTGCATATTTTTATGAATTAAAATATTAAAAATTCCGTCCACAAAAATATTATGTTCAGTCAACGTTTCTGAATAATACCTACCTAATTAGAATTGAATTCAATTTACACGAGACAAAAGATAATTTATGGTTTATTCTATTCAAATTTTCGTGATTCAACTGTATTCGAAGATGTCTCATTGAAAATCTACAGTTGTTTGTAATTTCGATCTCAAAATACGAGAAAAAAAAAAAAAAAGTGGAAAATAAAATATTGACTTAATTGACTTTTACATTTCTTTTTTCCATTTCGAATGGAATATACATATAAATATAATACCAAACGCTTTTTAATATACTTTACCAAAGATTCACCTACATATTTAAAATCGGAAAATGAATTAAATTTATTATATTTTTCTGTTTTAGATTCTGAGCGAAGTGAAGAAGCTAGTGTTTTTACAATGAGGTTTATTTTTTTTTTTTTTTTTATCTGTGTACAACTTTTCGTATAGAAATACTTGTTCAAAAGTTTCGATCAATAACTTTCTGAAACCGGATTTGACTCTAGATTGTACTTTAGAGAGGTCATTTTTTGAATTTCTCAATTCTTCAATTTTTTTTTTTTTTTTTTTTTTTTTGAAAAAAATACCCAAAATTTTAAAAAAACGA
>JAIPRM010005921.1:6197-19625 GCA_025469315.1 Stegophylla sp. TES_Ste_2020 | reverse complement strand
AAAAAGTCATTGATCGAAACTTTTGGACAAGTATTTCTATACGAAAAGTTGTACACAGAAAAAAAAAAAAATAAACATCATTGTACAAACACTTCGTTCAGAATCTAAAAAAAAAAAAAAAAAATGCGATTTTAGAAAAGCATCAACTTTGAAAGTCCACCATTTTGAGAATTTTCGTTCAAACAAAATATAAGTCATAACTAGGGCCCGGAACTTGATGCATTTGCATCTTTTTATCTTTTGCTCTAATATGCTGCTCGTCTCCACAGAAATTTGATTCATGAAACACTGAATCTAATGGTATAATTTTTAATTTGCATTTTTTTGGGAATTTTTCGATTCACGGTAATTTTATTATTATTTTTGGTGCATTTTTTTCATTTTTCCATTTTTTGTATATTTATTTGCACATATGTTTAACTGAAATAAAACGTAAATATTTTTTACTTAAATATAATTATTAGGTATAGATTTTATATGTATATAGTTTTTTTTTTCGAGTGTATAAAATATAAAATATTAATGTTTAAATAATGTCATTTTTACAGTAATAGTACAAGAATTTCGATAAAAGAAGACATTTTTATTAATTTTTTTTTTGAGTATAAAATATACAATATATTTTTTAATGTCACTTTTTTTATGTCATTTTTTAACATTTTATGCATTTTTTTTAGTGCATTTTTTACATATTTTTAGGTCATCAAGTTCCGGGCCCTAGTTATAACTTATAACTCATACAAAAACTAAATGTATATACATATTAATATGTGTAGAATAAACTTGTAGTCGAATACTTAGAAATATATATATATATCAGATAATTATGGACTAGGAAAATGTTTTTTTTTTTTTTTCTATTAATTAATAAAAATGATTAAAATGTTCGAACGAGAAGTGATTATTGTCCCTTTAAATGAACTTGCAAATGAAATATAGTAATTATCGATATTATTGACATTATTTAGTAGTCAAGACTAAAATATTATTGACGTATATTCATAATGTAAATTATTGTTTATGTTAATGCCGTTGTTAAATTAATGAATTCATACAAACGTTAATTAACATACGATTTCGGAAACACAAAGAGGGTTTCAAAGAATAAATTAGACGATTCACGCATCCTACATCTCATGCCTGCCGAAATGAAAGATTTACCTAAGTACACACCAATGCGATTCTCGCAGATTCCATCAAACAATTGAATGTATGTATTATATTATTAATACATAAATTCTACGAATTAAAAACACAAGGAAAACGTTAGTGGAGGAACGTTATGTATGGATTTTTTGTCATTTTGGCAGCAACGGTTGGTTAAAAACATTGAAGTTCAGATACTTTGGGTTTTAGACATCATTATTGTGTTAACCCCTTCCTCCCTCCCAACATAAATAATCTTGAATATTTAGACAATGAAACAAATAACCCCGAATAATTTACTTCTAAAACGGAAATTTATAAGATTTTTTTTTTAGTCATTTTCCAACAAATAAAATTTGAGAACATTTTATCAAATACATTATGACATCGTAAGATAATAGTTATATTTTTGTCTCAATTAAATCGAATTTAGAGATATGAAAAAAAAAAAAAAATTTAAACGATATTCATTTATAATTTTTATTACGAATTTGTACTTTTGTGTTAACGTTTTGATTATATTTTAGTCAAATGGTAAACTACTAACACGAGTACAAACGAAGTAAATAGTTTATCAGAGAGTA
This sequence comes from Stegophylla sp. TES_Ste_2020, assembly GCA_025469315.1. Classification (NCBI taxonomy): domain Eukaryota; kingdom Metazoa; phylum Arthropoda; class Insecta; order Hemiptera; family Aphididae; genus Stegophylla; species Stegophylla sp. TES_Ste_2020. The sequence goes on along the minus strand of JAIPRM010005921.1, from coordinate 17,895 downwards.
AAATACTCCTTCTATACTCTTAAAGAGATCGCGTTTCGAATCTTTTCGTAACAGGAAACAAGTTCAAACGACATTGAAAAATTTAAAAATGTTGTGGATAATATTTAATAGCATATTTTGATATTTATTGATTATCTATGCAGATTTAATGCTAGTAGCAATAATTATAACAAAAAAAAAAAAAAAAAAAACATAATCAACCGACTATCATAAATAAATAATAATTCGTATATCAACCGAATATAATTTTGTAATTTTTTTATGCATGCATTAGTTATTCATAAGTTTCTTAAAACAAAAACACCTTACTAACACGAAATTCAACGATATTAGTGCGAATCTCATGATTAATATTGTCATATAATAGTGTTATGTAATTTAACATTTCCACAAATAACTCTCGACGGACAAGGTTAGACGTCTAATAGGTGTTTCAAACGTAACAGGATAGTATTCCTTTGTCTCGGTGTACAAAAATAATGACTAGTAGTGTTCAATACAGGTGGTACTCGTGTCGCAATGCTATTATTATTATTTGTAAAATTGCAGTCTTATATTTTACTCACTTGGTCCCTTTTACATAATACTTTTAAACTATACTCGGTGGCACGTATACGACTTTATCCGGTTGGGGTGACGTTTCATAACATTTTCATAATATTGGTTTGTTTAAAACATAATTAGTGTGTAAATATTTTAAAATTGATAATAATTTCACTCGTAGTGTGTTTTATAAATTACGTTAAACTTTTATACGTAACACTAATATCTAATATTATTACTTTAAAAACCATAAAATGAGTGAACACTATACAATATTTATTATTCAGATTATCTTTGTTTCTTATTCCTGAAAAAAAATATTACTAGGAACGAATATTAGTAAAATATTTTTCGGATAAATTAAATGAAATACTATAAAACTCACACTTGTGGGCTTACGTTTTCAAAAGTCGTTTGCGAATAAAAAAAGTCGAGTACTGAAATCTTGTTATAACGTCTTTTTTTATTATTATTATTATCGTCGAGTTATTCATTCTCGTTCTTTTTGAGCGTTTTTGGACCGAAAATCAACAGCTTTCCTTTTACATTAAGCCTTTTGCCATTTTGCGTTGATGCGTTTTTTTTCCGCGCATGATTATTGCCACAAATATATCATAATATTCCATTCTACTCGTATCGCATTTGAATACCATTCAATGCCGAAAGACGTGGTTCCACTCGATTTCCATTCCAAGTATCTTTCGCGACTGATGAACGTCGAACAATGACGGTAAAATCACCGTTTGCATTTAGCTTACATTTCCCTGAGCTGTTGTTGTGGTCCGCCGAAAATGGCGGTTTACTTTTTTATCACAATGGTCATGACATGAATATAGGGTAGCGCTTGAATGGAATTTCGATTAGTCCTCCGCGTACACTGGTTTCGTAGTACACATCATATTTTACCGGATAACGTCCGTTATGGAGTTTAAATTCAAATTTGATCGCGTAACGCACTTTAATATATATATTCGTCCGAACGATATTCAACAATTGTCTGATCTCTTTTGCACCGAACTCTTAATGTGATAGACACTTAAAATGAAATCGCATGAAAAATGTAAGAAAAAAAAAAAAAAGGATACGTCCAATTAGGTATATAAATATTATGTAAAATAGATATCTTATAATAATATTTATAGAGCTGGAAAGATGAAAAAAAAAAAAAAAAGTAGTCCATTAAAATAAAAAGTATTTGAATAGGAATAAAAAAACATGTACCTACTTGACATGCTCCTTTTTCAAGCATAAATATACGAAAAAATAAAAAATAAAAATGGAATTGCCGTATGAGATATTATGTTTTATTTACATTGTCAGTAAAAATATTATTGAGAAAATAATAAATAGACAATTTTTAACCATTTTTAGATCTGCTGAGTGGAGCGAATAATCTATTAGTTTTACTGTGATGTTTATTTTTTTCTATGAACGATTTTTCATGTAGTAAAATTTATCCAGTAATTTATCCAGAAAAAAAAATACTTTTTTTTATTATTTGTATGCAATAGAAAATATTTTCAAACCCATATAAAGTTCAATAAACATTTAACTACTTACTTTACGCATTTATGTATAAATGTGTGCGTAGATAATGTGTTTATACATTTTATTTTTATGAATAATAAAAAAAAAAAAAAAAAAAAAAAACAAATCCTTAGGAGGTGTCTTAACGATTAATATCCCTTTCTCATGACTTACTACGTTATAACTATACTCTCGATAACGTTTATCTATCGATTTCAATATTATTTTACATTCGCACTCTATCTGCTAAAGCTTGGTGATGCCATGGGGGCGTGTTTTGTTAGGTCAGAACTAGCCATAGGTTAAGACAGCGTAATCAATAATCATTTGAATATTTGCATAAATTATTTGCACGGCCAGTTGTTTATACGGGAGAGAGAGATAAATGCCTTCCCTTGTCCAAATTACTCCATCGGTATACAACGATATTTTGATCAATTGTCTGTTTAATCGCGTTAAGTAACAACTATTGAAAATCATTGAAAACGATTTTCCCCAGATATTCGTATAGTTGATTTAACGGAATTAAAGAGAAAAAAAAAAAACCGTGTGTTTTTCAGAATTATCGGTGGAGTGGTTCGGCCTGAAGGCATCAACCACTATGACACTACAATGGTTGTTATTATTGGCGTTAGTAACAACTGTAATAGCAGCCGAAAAGGGTTACGACGAAAGCGGCAACGATCTGCTTAGATGGTTGGACAACAGCGGAAGAGGGTTCGGCACCTGGAGATCTCCTCCGGACGAAGAAGAAGACGACGAACTAGAATACTCGGCGAATACATTTAAAAACGGTAAGCGTTTTTGTCCAATTCTCACTGTATAACCTATAGAGTAATAATTTCACGTTAAATAAAAGAAATGGTACGTACATAATATTACGTTGTTATATATATATATGTATTTTTTTAATACAATTTATACTTTTTTTTCTTTCATATTCTTTGATTATACAAATAAAAAATAAAAAAATCATTCGACGACAAACTAATAATAATTTATTTATTAATAAACAGATAAAAAATTTAAATAAATTGTATAACATTGGTAGAGGACATTACCAGTAGACATCGTGAACAAGATAATTAATTTTTATTATGACGAGGAATATAAAATAAATCTCTGTTACGAGTAGTATGACAATTATTGATTTTAAAGTAAATAAAAGGCTAAGTGTGAAAGAATCGTCAGTGTTGTTATTTTATTTAGCAAAGCAGCATAATAGGTTGTGTGTCTTCTAATTTTTAAGTAGTGTAAATTTAGAAAAGTTAGAATTTTTCGATGCTTTTGTCTCGAACGAATGCTCAAGCCATTATAAAAATTGTAAATTTACGCGTGGAGTTTTTGAGGACGAAATCGTTTACGAAATATGAAAAAAAAAAAACTACTGTTGCACTCGGGGGGGGGGGGGGCGATTAGAGAATGTTGAGTTTTTTCCTGTCATCAGTACCAATTTCCCATTACTCGAAAAACGTCGTCATATTTATTTATATCTGGGGTAAAACGATCAATTTTTTAAATTTTCAATCATGTACGCTCTCACCTCATTGTTGGCGAAATAATGGTCTTTGTTTGATAGTACACGCTCATTATGCTCCCACGCATTTTCGTTTGCCCGCCGTAACAGCTAAATGAATTATGACGCAACCGACTGCCTATTATTATTATTATTATTATTATTTTTCTGGACCCAATGCAAGTCAATTGTATGGAAGTAATGTAGAGGTACTCAATGAACCGAACGCGTTTATACTTGTTTTATCATTGCACATTTTTACGGGGGGAGAGAGAGAGAGAGAGAGAGAGAGAAAAAGTAAGAATATCGTGATGTAGTAAAAATTTAACGTTATCAAACATAGAATTATGTAGTTTAATATTTATAATCTATAATTCAATAGAATCGTTGGAAATTTCAAAAAGATGCATTTGAAAACTGATTATTGTAAACGTTAACTTTTACGTTATTGTTTTCAATTCGTTAAAAAGCGTACAAAACAAAACAAACAAAAAAAAAAAATAATAATAAGATCGACAACAACTCTGACATCTGAATTGGTTTCATTACGTATTATAAACATCAATATTTCATGTATAATGATGAGCTTTGACTGGTTCGAGTAGCGTTTGGTCGATAAAATTAGAACTATATTAAATTATACTTTGATTGTTTTTCTTTTTTCTCAACACGGTTAGCAAAAATTATGAATTTTAATGTTGGAAATGTCATGATAAATATTCTAGACGGAACGAAGAAGATAGGTAATGGTTTTATAATAATAATGCATATTATTATTTTCTGGAAACAATTTTCCCTAATAGAAAACGTGCTCGGTTCGGTCGGGTTAGGTGTAGGATATATTTTGTCAGATTAATATTTTTAGGGAGGTCAAAATTTTCCCTCCTCTATACAAATTGGAAAGACCACCGAAAATTTGAGTAAAAATGTAAGACCTAGATAAATAAACTGGATTAGGAGTCATCGACCCGCGTCTCTTGTAGCCGCTTTGAATAGCCCGTGAACAAATTTCGTCATAAACATATTATTGTCTTCTTTCGTTAAATTTATTTATATATATTTTAACACATTTACCACGAGTATCCAACTGGAGAAGTGAAGAATGGTACGAAATATTAACAGATTTTTCTTAAACTGTTCTTGGCTTATCAGTGAATCAAGCTATATAGACCACGTTGATTTCTTATAACTTTAAACTTTATGAACTATTAAGAATGTTTAACCGTAGGAGTTAGATTAGTGATTTAAATTCGAACGTTGTCAACACAAAGTGTTCTTATGTTATACTTAGCCACCTAGATAAACATTTACGAAAAGCTCCCACGAGGGGCCACAACAGTAACTATAATATTTATGTATATAGCTTACAGTACGTTTAAAATTTTAGCAATTATGTTAAATATTTGTTTGACGTGCTTTATTTTGGAGACTTAACTGATCAAAATTTCATGCAAATCTTTTTACACGAGTTCAACAATAGTTTATACTGTAAACACTTGACTTTTCTGATACGCGTGTCTTACCTTTTACACTAGGACGAGTAATGTGTCAAGACTAAAAGGTGCTAAAACAGAGAGCAGAATACTTTTAGATTAAGAAACTAGTGTTTTTACAATGATGTTTATTTTTTATTTTTTTATTCTGTATACACTTTTTCGTATAGATATACTTGTCCAAAAGTTTCGACCAGTAACTTTTTGAAACCGGATTTGCCTCTAGTTGATACTTTAAAGAGGTCATTTTTCTCAATTCTTCAATTTTTTATTTTTTTTTTTTTGAAAAAACTACCCAAATTTCTTAGCTTATGATATACAGCAAATTGTGTTAGAAAAATAAAAGTATTTTAGATTCTGAACGAAGTGGAGAAGCTAGTATTTTTACAATGATGTTTAATTTTTTCTGTGAACATTTTTTTTTCGTATAGAACTACTTGTCCAATTTATAAGAACTTTAAATTTCAAACAATTTAAAATCGATCATTTTCATAAATACGTAATTAAACGGTCTCGGATTCTTCTATATCTATATCTACAAAATACTAAGAAATTTATTTCAAATGATCATTATGAGCAATTTTATTTATTTACAACTTTTTGGTATTTTTTTCTATTGTAGCTCATAACAGTCATGACTATTTAATGCATTCTATATTACGGTCATTCAACATGTCAAGGTTCGTAGGCGTATTCAATGGAATTATAGTATACACACGGGCATGTGATTGACAATAATTTTATATTTTTTATGATCGATATTGTATATAGTTCTGCGTTGGCAGTTATGATTTATTAAAAAAAAAAAAAAAGAAAACCACTTATACATATAAAAATTAATTTTAAATGTGCGTTGTATTTATCGTCTTAATCAACTAGTCAGGAATGTCCATACGATTAACAACGATTGAAGTATATGTTTCCAAATAATTTCTATTTATTAACGTAATTGTGTGTTGTTGTGTGTACAATACTGTAATATTTTCAGAAAAATGTTCTCAATAAAATTATAATTTTCGATTTTTTAATTACAGTACGATTTTTCAACAGTGGCTATTTATTTTAGATTCTAAGAGAAGCAATAAATGTATTAGTTTTGCAATAGTTCAGTTTATTTTACGTACGGAAGCATTTTTTCAGGCATTTTAGTCGAAAAGTTTTGGCTAAAAGCTACTTTAGACTTAATAAGGGTACTTATACAGTTGATTTCCCGTAATTATTCATAATTTTTTCAAGCTTAAATAAAAATTACCATACATTTCAGTACAGACTAGGTTTTTATAAAATAGATTTTAATTAGTTAATTTTATTCGTGGTTCCCAATCATAGATAATAGCTATGTATCACTTTTTTATCAGCTAGGCATTCGTGTTTTCATTTAAATCGGTCCAGTAAATGTCTAACGATTAGAGATTTAAACGTTAAAATCGTGTATCGTAGGATTTAGCCAAGGATGATAATTCTTTCATAAAAATCAACATTAAAATTATCTAATTCGTATGCAATCTTTGCTTTCAGATTTTAAATGTCACACAATTACACACCTTAATCTTAGCTAGCCGGTTGTAGGAACGGCATGTAAAAATTATATGTCCTCAGTAGATAATATATTGTCTTGGGTCCGAAAAAACTCATATTCTACTTTTCCCTTTTTGATCCTTTGTTTCATTTTTTTGTTTTTATATACAGATTAATTTTTGTATTTTTTTGTATGGTTTATTTAAATACCTCATTAGCTCAGTTTTAACTGGCTCGTTTGTTTACAACCGACTTCATCGTTATACAAGTCACACTTGTTACGCCACTAAATAATGACGTGCGGAATTCGTATGCATAAAATATTGTGTAGTTTTAACTTAATGAATTTGGCGTGTAAAAAGAAAAAAAATATAACCGCGAATATTCGTAGTTTTATAGAAAGAAAAAAACAGTATTGTACTTTTTTTTTTTTTTTTACTTGCAACTAAGCGCTTAATTTCCAAAAGATTAACAAGATTAAAATAATTGTTCTTTTCGTTTTTATTTGAAAATTAATTGTATAAAAAATACCAAAATAGTAAACATAATATGTCAACACAAAGATACCCCTCTCGTGAAGCTTCAAAAACATCTTTTCTCCAAAAAAAAATATTGTTTTATTTAACAAACGACCTAAAAACGGTCGAACCGAATGGCGGCTAATAACATGTCTCGGTGTGGAAATTACAGACACCAGTTTTCTTAGTATATACGCGTGGTGTAATTATTGTACGTAGTTAAACGGAAGAAACCCTTTAAATTAGAACTGCCCTCTGGTATATTAATTGTCAGTAGGTACGGAATATGTATTATATTTTAATTGTTTTTAAGCTCACATACGATGGACTCACGTGGACTTTGATGCCCACGTATGGTTTTTGTGCGTGTGTTAACGACGTGGTATTGCGTTTTGAATTTGAAAAGGTCCTCTTCTGAACTCTATACACGGTAATCCCATAGAAACATAATAATAGTAATGCCACATGTTCCGGACAAAAATAACCGTAAATTATATATTATGTTAGCCTTGTGGCTAGTATTCACAGAAAACAGATACCAAAAGTGAATAAACCACCCCCACCTATCATCAATAGACTTCGTTTCGTGAATAAATATTTCTGGAATTTGGTAATTGAAGCGCGCTGGGGGGGAGGGGACGGTTTGACTCTGAAAAAAATCTTTTTCATGGTGACGCTGAAAAGTGTGCCTTTTTGGGAAAGACCTAAAGCTCCGCCAAGGGGGGATGGGCGATTTGTAAATTATATCCTTACACGTCATATTATCATTCGGACTCAGAGTCCCATAAATCCATTTTTACCTCCTAGAAACAAATTTGTAAATTGTCCAAATCTTGGCCAATTTCTTTCTCTGTCTTCCAAACTTTTGACAATAATCGTGCTTTTGATTGTTTCTTACGTCATTCAGTCTTCTCAATAGCTTATTAAAAAACGTGCTTTTGATTGTTTCTTACGTCATTCAGTCTTCTCAATAGCTTATTAAAAAAAAAAAAAACTATATAACCATATGTCATATTCATAAAATTGATAACTTTTTTTTTATGTAAAAATTCCTAATTATGATAAAAGTAAAATAATTTGATAATATATATTATCTATTATTATAAATTAATAACTTATAAATGAAATAGGTATTTCGTAAAAAATAATGTATAATAATTTGTTACTGAAAAAATTATTGTTGTCAATGAAAAATTGAACAAATTTTAACGAGTATTTCTTAATTTTACTCAAAATAAAATTTTAAATTAAGTATTGTTCACTCTTATTGGTTACAAGTATCAGAGTATAAATAGTTAAAGATAAAAATCGTGTTTTTCTACTCTTTTAGAAAACAGTATACGAACGTAACATAATAATAAATGTAAAATATTGCATCTAGATGAAAAAAAAAACTCCAAGGAGTTGGCGATCCACCCATCGCCCTCCCCTCAAATATGCCACTGGGTGACGAGGGTTTTTCAGGTGTGCAGTATGTTACATAATGTGTTTTCTCCTATTTCGAAAAAGTCTTGAAAATATGTTGAAACGTTTTTGGAGAAGAAGTGAAATTGACGGAATTAATTAAAACGGAATCACGGCTAAAATGATGGTTTATCCAATTAAAAGCAAATTTATTTTCCTTATTATAATAATTGTATAACAGCTAACTTGCGGTCATTCGATTTTCTTACAATAATTAAGTACAGTAATTTAATTATTAATACGGGGGTAGCTATTGTCCGATAAATCGTTAAAGGCTCCAGGAATAATGAAAAAAAAAAAAAAAAAAAAACCCTCGTCAGTTGCCCGATTTGCCGGGTTCACGCGACGGCCGGCACTGAGCGCTTACCGTACGTTTGTATTAGGGCCCGGATTTAAATACACTGAAAACCATCGAAAAATGCCCTTAAAAAATGCATTTTACCATGAAAATACTCTTAAAAAGGTCCTTTGTGTTTTTATATTTTAATTTGTTTTCTTATTTGCCATCTGCCAAGTCTAGGCATCCATAAGTAAAGAAAAAATATAGACATTATCGCAATTATAGAAAGATTTCTAGATATTTTTGAGGGAATACCCAAAATACATGTATGATAATATTTTGAATTAGTTAAACTTAAATCATTGATTCGTATTATGTACAGACACTTTACATTATAAAAATTGTAAGTATATTGTTGAAATATGCCTTTAAATGAATAAAATGACCGAAAAATACAAAATAATGTTTAAATTATTAAAGTTTCGCTTTTGAGTTCTCTGTTACACGAAACAAATTATGTACTTGGAAAGCATTGCCTAAGATCACCAAAATAAATATGCATTTTTCATTGGAATCCGGTACTTACTCGTAGGATATCGAATTTCGTATCAATAAAACAGGTTAACTCTGATACGAGTATAGCACACGAACAATGAATTTCCAACATTTTATAATATTGTCTATGACCTCTTATCGAGTGTCTACCGATTTTTATTACATTAACAATGGGGGGGGGAAAAACGATAGGAGGCGTCCGTACACCACCTACGCCCTCGACCCTTCTTCCTTCCACATTCACCCTTAAATTACAATTAATATCAAAGCGTCCAGCTAAGAGCTTTTTTAATATATGTACCTGTACTTATTCGCTTTGATGCAATATATTGCATCGATAGTAAAAAAAAAAAAAAAGTGGTTGAGTGGGTTAAATTTTACAAAGTAAACCCTTAATTGAACTATGTTCGGCGTAACCAACGTTAATGCTTTTTTTTTATCCGTATACTATACTCCCCCGTACAACTGGCCAAAGTGAATATGTAAAACGAATGAATAATTAATAAATTCAATTTTCTTTTTAATCCGTCCAAAGGACGTGTTGATGACCTTCCGTGATAACAAATGAGTGAACGCTCAATAAGAATGTTTTACATATTATAGGTGTTTCGTCGCAACAATAAATAAAAATCGTTATATTTATGAACTGTTCTCGCATTCATCGAGTACGAACTGTAGATGTTAACAGAAGGTCAGGGGCGGACGAAGAATTTCGCAAAGAAAGGGTGAGGGATAATAGGAAATAAAATTTGATTAATACTGAATAATATTTTAAGGGAAGCGAATGTCAACCCCCACTCATGTACGACACTGAATGAGTACTATATAATTGGAAATGAAATATATAACTCAGAATTTTTAAATTAAATTTATATATTTAACTTTAATTAATCTTTTTTTTTTTCAAAAATAATCATAATACGTTTGCAAGATCATTATAGATTTAAATATATCAAATTTTACATAATTTGTTCATTGAATTTCGATAATTACCGGGGTGAAAATCAAAATTTTATTTTATAAACATTATTGAAAGTGCATGCTTACAAAATAAAAAAAACAATTAATAGATACTTTTTCTCATAAATGAAATATTTAATTTAAAAATGAATTTATCCAAGACTTGACTTATCCTTATTGTCGTATATTTTTATACTCTCAATCACGATCATTTATGGATGATCTGAAATCGTTTTATGTCTATACTATGTTTTTTTTTTTTTTTCCAATAGACTAAATTAGTATTTTTTCGTTTTTGATATAGTTTTCGTTTGAAAGTTAAAAATCGTCAAACAATTATAACGTTTCATTATTTTTGTTGAATAATCTTAATTAATAAACTGCAATTTCAGTTATATATGTACTTCCTTATTTGCTTGCAAACATTTCCAATTTTGTACTAGGCACACACTAAGCACGTAAGTCTTCGTGACGTGGTTTACAGTGAAATAAGGGCTGAAAACAATAATAATAAAACTGCTAAAACCATACTTTATTATTATTATTATTTCCAATCACTCTTGCATCATTGACTTTTGAAAATGTTAAAAACGGAATGACATTCTTAAAAACTGATTTCAAAGGTTCAAAAAAATAATCTATTTTAGGATTTTTTTTTTTTACCGCCACTTTTATATTTTTTAACCGCCTTTTCATGTCCTTTTTTCAAATAAATATTAAATTCTTTTCAAAATGTTTGACGGTGTTTTCTTTGTAAGATTTTTTTTTTTCTTTTAATTTAGTATAGCGTATCGTGATCGCTCACAGACATTTTCTACGTATTTTTGTCGTAGTCGTTCATTCTTCTCTATTGTTTTACAACGATTTTTTTTCACGACTATAAATTCTCGATATCACATCAGTCTTTTGGCGCGGTCGAGTCCAGACTATTTTATGTTTTCTTTTTTACCAGTAAAGAAATAATAACCGTATTCTTATTTTTGTAACCAATACTATTTAAAAAATATGGGAAAGGGTAACTAAAACATATATATATATAAAAAGCCGGACATACTTCGCACGACGGGTGGTATTCTCTTGACGGGCGTATTAAATTTTAAATAAGCGATAAATCATTTCTTCAGTAAAACGATTCTGAACAAAAGAAGTTAATTATATAAGAAAAAAAAATGACCAAAATTTTTTTTCACATTTTCGAAATTTTCTTGCGCCAAAATCTTTTTTATAGGATTTTCTATCTATGTTTAAATTTTCGTAAAATTCTGATCAAAAAATGATGGTTTTCGAGTCGTTTTTGTCAAATTTGGGTAGTTTTTCCAAAACA
>JAIPRM010005920.1:0-19630 GCA_025469315.1 Stegophylla sp. TES_Ste_2020 | reverse complement strand
GTTTACAGAGAAGAAAAAAAAAATAAAAAAAAAATAAACATCATTGTAAAAACATAAGCTTCTTCACTACGTTCAGAATCTAAAAGAGTAATTTTTTAAAATACCATGTTGAAAAAATTCCCGACTCAAATTTTAGGAAACTGTATTCTTAACTTGGGTTTTTGAAAAACTATTGAATATCTCAAAGAAAAAAAATACCCATTGTATTATATTGAATCAATTTATGGTAAATGTAGATGATGTTTTGGATTTTTTTAGTTCGCGAAAAAGGATTTGCAGAAAAAAATAAACATCATTGTAAAGCCATTACTACACCGTCTTAGCTCCACTCAGAAACTAAAATGTGATGAAAAGGCGATGGATACGATTTGCCTGTGGGCGGTGAATATGTTAAGTCCGCCTCTACACTCGCACTCGCATATCATTCACACATCATATTATATGCACAGGATTTATTAAACGATCGGTTTTGGGCAAATTGATTGTTATGGCCCAGGCTTTACAAACGTGGCCGCGCGGAGGCGTCGTCGGCGGAACACAGTAATATTATACAGTCATGATATTATCGTTGCACATGGATCATAAAGATAAATGAATGGGAGTCGGTGGTGGCGAAACACACCCAAATCGAGACAGTTCATCGCAGAGTAGACAAAATCACGGGCCCAAGAAACAAATTAGAAAAAAAAAGAACATTTTCAAGAAAAATGACACTATTTGTTAGGTTAAATGTAATTAAAATCAGAATTTTATCGGAAAATAACTAATATTTTAGATTTAGAGCAAAGTGGCTAAAAGTTTTTGAATCACGTTATTTTTTTTTTCTGTAAAGACATTTTTATTTAAAAAAAGTGCTCGGATCTGTGATATGTAACCGACGAAAAAGTCGGATTGGATGGTAGGTACTTAGAAAGATCTATTTTTCGACGGAAAGCTATTTCTAATCTGAATAAAAACACTGAAACATGTTGTAAAATAGATTTTTATGAAAGCGATTTTAGCAACTAAAATTGTAACTCTAAAATTATTAGAACTTGAATCTTGTTTTTTTTTAACAACTATCAATATTAATGTAAAATTTATCGAAAAATCATGATTAAGATAAATTTAGAATTTTACAAATACCTGTTTTTGTTTAAATGAGTCTATAATGTGTTTATAAAATTCTTTAAAAAATGAGCTGAAAATTTAGTAAAAATTTATTCATACATATTGTATACATCTGAAAGTTTTGATAAAATTTTAAACATCGTAAGTAAGTTTTTTTTTTTTATTAGCATTTATGGTTAAAATTTGTATAAAAATGGTAATTTTCACATAAAAGACGATCTTTTTTCAATAATTTAAATTATACGTTATATTTTCCTTTAGCTAAAGATGCCTCTCACGCGTATTTATGCTTTTGGAATTTGGACAAACTCTCTTAAAACTTAATTAAATTGATTTTAGCTATAACTTCAAAAATACAAGAATTAGAAACTTGCCAATAAATATGACCAACAGTTTAATACAGATTAAATAAAATTTTGAAAAATAATTTAAGTACTTTTGGGATATATAGATAAATTTAAAAAACTTTTTCTTAACTTACTGACTAGTGAACATGGAAGGAACTTGGAGCAAACTTCAATAAAATGAGGGGGGGGAATCACCTTATAACTTTTTATGACTAAAAAAAGGGCTTGTTTATATTAGTGCGGCTCATTGAACATCACGATTTTGTAAATTTTTGGAGAAATTGACCTGTCCTACGAAAAGTTTGCTGTTCTCTGATATAGTGGAGGGGGAAGGGGAGGCCGAGAATCACTGGTTTTGAGTGCGCACTTACCAAGTACGCGCGTATTACAGCATCTTAATAAATGTATCTGAAAAAGTGATTTCACGCTTTAGGAAAAAAACACCAATCGTGTGCGGGAGTTTTGATGACGTGAAATGAAAAGAAAAATACATTATTCAAATCGATGGCCGTCAGCACTCTCATGCGTTCGCGAATATAATTTCACCAACAATAAGTATTACCGCGTGTAATATATGAATAATTGGCGTTTTTTACATTCGCGGTGGGGGATGACCTCACGGTAATAAATGTTTTTTCTTTGCATTTTATTGATTGCACTAAGTTTTAAGCCGAACTTAGCAACGAATTTTTACTTTGATCTGCAGGTGTCGGCCACCCGACTCCGGTCTTTTTGACCCTCTCGATTTTAATTTTAATCATTTATTACTAAGATTAATTACTACGACAAATTATGTTCATTAGAGTGAAAAAGTGAAAGTTAGTGGTTTTTATTTTTCTCGTTAAATCAGTTGGTTTTGCGCTCTATTGAGTGGCTCGATATTACATACTATACTTAGCTGTAACTGTTATTAATTTGAGTTTATTTTTTAATGTCAGTGCCTAATCGAGTTTAATTAAAACGTCAGAGACAGATGACAATATTCGTGAGTAAATGCTTTAACTAAAACTTGAATATACTTTATCATGATGAATATAGCCATCATAATGCGATTGTAAATCGCATTTATTTTTTTCCAAATTACACATTATCGTTTATATTTTTTTCATAAAATCGTATGATAGCGAATTTAATATTTTGAACCCTTTTTCAACAGAACGCACCCGAAGTTAAATAAATATTTTTCTGATATATTATACATATTACTGTTTACTCTTTATTTATTAATTATTATTAACGTAACGATTTAATTTGTGTATTTGTTTATCATTGTTTTATACCTACTTGTCCATAAAGTCCGTAAGTTGTGCATTAAACTATTTGTAAGGATCGATTTGAAATATTATTTACAAGACTGCGGACACAATTATTTTATTTGGTTGTTATTATAAGAGCAGTTAGGAGAAGACTTGAGATGGCATTCTGAACCTCCCAAATCCATTCATATCCCCTTAATTTTTTTTTTACAAAGTTCATAGATCGGAATCAATTCCTACGCTAAAAAGCTCTTAGGAGGAAGGGGAGAACTAAATCAAACGGGGAAAAAATGTCATTATGGTAAATGATAGGGGGTAGGGGGTCGAACTTGTTCTCACCGTCGTGAGCAAGACCACACTCTGATTTATTTATCCGTATCATCTATACTATAAATATCGGGGTCTTGGTTTTTATTTCATAAAAAAAAAAAAAAGAATCAAAAAACAAAAAAAAAAATCATGCGACGACGGGAAATAATGTAACGACATGTAATAACGCATATCGACTGTTCGCATCCCTCCGCTCGCATCCGAAGAAACGTTATTGACTAATACGATGTAGACATCGACTGTTGTGTACTACACAGCGTACGATTTAATACAAATATAATACACGCGTCGTGGTGTACGGTTTATGTCGCTGCATACGAATCACACTGGAATAAGACGGACTCGACGCGGTCGTTTCGCTGTGGCAGACGATTCGGGAAACGAAGGGACTATCGCCGCCGCAGTAATTTAAAAAACTTCACCCTCGCCGGCCATTAGATTTTATATCATAGCGCCGCAGCTGTCGCCGATATTGCCATGTTCCGTGCGCTCGAACGACCGTTCTCGGAGTCTGCAAAGTTTCTCGTCTTACTCTTTTTGCGTACAGCGGCGGTTTCCGTTGCGGGGTAAACGCGCTCGCGATAAAAATGGCGACGCTGTGTCTGCGTCGTGTATACTCTGCGAATGAATATCATCGCGCGAGCCGACGCGGGTTAATAATAACGTTTTTTTTTTTTTTTTTTATGCGAATTTCATCTCCCACCCCTACTGCTTGACGACAAGCGAGCACTTGGGCGGCGGCGGTGGATTTACATGCGATATCGTCGTAGGCACGGTCGGCGGGGTCCGTGCAGCACGATTGCGCACTTTTTACCTTTTTTTTATTTCAGCAAACACAACACGATTGTGCATCTTTTATTTCGCCACGTTTTTGTGGTAAAAAATTATAAGTTTATTATTCAAATTTTTTTATGAGATAGGTATTATTTTTTTTTCTTTTTATGACAAATTTTATTAGATTATTTATGTTTGACTATAATACGTAGGTATTGTTAGTTTTTTTTTTAATTTTATGAAATTATAGATTAGTATTAATATTATTATAAATTATTATGAGTATATTTTATTCCTTTATTTTTAGACATATATTATTTATTTTTGACGAAAAAATTATAAGAACTTGATTTATATAAAAGATGCGCAATCGTGTTGTGTTTTTAAGGAACGACCTCCTCCCCCCGGAATTGGATTTTTTAAAATAAAAGTAAACTTGAACGAATCCCTTGTTTTTGAAGGGAATTAAAACGTTTTAATAATTGCGATTCTTTCATTTTTATACATATCCATAGATTCACATCTTGGTTATTTTTCGCTCCTCAAGTGAGATACTCTTGTGGGTGTAATGAATTTTAAATAGAGGTGAGTGTCGGCAAGAATCGATATTATGGATATATTGGAATATCGGATATCTGATTTTTTTTTAAACTGATATTTGACCCGATATTTTTGGAGAAAAAAACGTCTAGCATCTTTAAACTGTGAATCAAATATTTCTAATTTCATGAGTTTTCTACCGAAATATATCGGTTATTTTCAAAATCGGATCATGGTTTTCGATTTCAAATATCAAATCGGATATCTGTTTTATATTATAGATTACAAATATCGGTTAATAATAAAATTGTAAAAATGCTAGCTTCTTTGCTTCACTCAAAGTCTTAAATTTTTATTTCGTGAAAGAATCGGGTGGACGTGCGAGTTTACTAGTAATCATCAACATTCTAATCGAGTTTACCTTTTAGCAAGCTGACATGTGAACGAATCGGGATTCTTTCTCCTGTACGCAGTCTGTAACGTCCCAAGTAAAGGAGACATGTTTTAAATACGCGTGCGTCATGTCAATGTCGCATATAAACGATACTCGTTCACGTGTACGTAATTATCGCAAGGTGTTTATATGTGAACCTCAGACTTCCACTCTCCACAATACTTAGAGTGTCGTGATTAATTTTTGAATTATTTTCGGTAAATTGTATTTCCATATTGTAATTAATATAATATATGTTATCAGCCACACACAACCTTTGTCCCTATCGGTTCGATAGGGACAAATCCGATTATGATAATCGCCGTCATCGCCGAATCAACGTTCGATGAATTGACGATTAGTATCGATATAATTCTAAAATGGGCCACGAATTCCACCGACATGGAGTAGAACGTCCGTCAATCCCTACGGCGGATTGGACAAGCAGGACTCGGATACCCTGACGTAATGGGAACAATATTGTAATTGTATGTATATACCTTATTTCATATTATAATTTTGGCCAATATATCTTTTGTTTTGTGTATTTTTATTTCCTCTATATTGATATTATTTACTTAATTGTTAAATTAAGATTACTAATGAGTGTTTTTTTTTTATCTTAATCATTATATTATTTATTCTCTCTTAAGGGTTTTTGATTACATTCGATCTTTTCTAAATACAATATGCGTAAATTTGTATTTTTTAATGTTATTTTTAGATTTTAAACAAAGTGAAAAAGCTAGTGGTTTTAAAATGATGTTTATTTTTTTTCTGTTTACACTTTTTCGTATAAATTTACTTGTCCAAAAGTTTCAATCAGTAACTTTTTAAAACCGAATTTGCTTCTAATTGATACTGTAAAGAAGTAATTTTTTGATTTTCTTAATTCTTAATTTTTTTTGGAAAAAACTACTCAAAATTTGACAAAAAATAACCTGGAAACCATCATTTTTTGATCTGAATTTTATAAAAATTTGAAAATTTAGACATAGACAGACATGAGAAACATTTTGAAGGAAATATTGAAAATGTGAAAAAAAAATTTTGGACATTTTTTTAACATATTTTTTTCTCATTAAATTTTTTTTCCTTTATTTATTAGAAAAAAAAGTAAAGTGAATTAAAGCAAAGTAACGTATAGACAAGAAAACCGGATATACTTCACACCACGGATATTCTCTGCACTTCAGGTCAGATACTCTTGGTGGGTTTGTTGAAAATGACTACTACTACTATATTGTTCTTTACATTATTAACTTCTTCCGTTCAAAATCGTCTTATTGAAGAAATGATTTATTGTTTCTTTAAAATTCTACTAACACTTCAAGAGTATCTGACTCAAAGAATGAGGAATATCCGTGGTGTGAAGTATGCCCGACAATTTTTTTACTCTCTATTAATTTCCTGTCTATTCAAATAGATAAAAGGTACGAAAATTAGGTTTTATTTTATTTAAATTTGTCCGCCGTACCACAAAACTAAATCCGGTGTGCTCCGATCGATAAAAAGATTTCGGCTTCTGGTTGGTGACCCTTGTCCATGAGTGTTTTTCGTTACTAACGTTTGAGTTAGCTAATGACCGAACGTCTCAAGTCACATTTACGTGATAAAATGTATTCATTATTATCATAATTTCTTTACGTATATGCAATATAACACGATACATGTACGTTACACGTTTTCGTCGTATACGCTTTGGTTTTTTATATTATTACGTCGAAGGGTAACAAGCTTTTAGATGTGCATGCAGTGCTTAACTTAGAGGAGGACGTGGAGGGATGGAGTACCTCTTCTATTTTTTTAAAAATATTTTTAGCGTAGCCCTAGTAATTTTTAAATTGCTCACTGGTATGTGAAAAATTAAAATTTTGGGGCATGCTAATTTTTTTATACTTATGCAATCCTTCTTCTAAATTTTTTCCAATTCAAGCACTGCGTACACGTGTATCCGTTTAAGTCACTGTATTAAAATAATGATAATATACACGTATGGGAATCGTTAATAAACCATCGCACTGTTATCCCTTACGCACGTAAGGGCATAACACGATTTCTTATTTATTTATTTTTTCATATGATATATTTCGTTGTGGGTACATTTATTATTGTATAATACTTTAAAAAAGTTCTTCACTCGAAAAAAGTTCATGCGCGCGCGAGTTCGCAATCGAACGAAATTCGTCACCCCCGTTTGTGTGGGGAATAAAATGCTATAAAACGGCGTGCAATTTAAAAGATAATATACATAATATACGAGGGGGAAATATGGCCACGGTTTCTCGGAACGCACGACATAAAATATTACTGTTAAGGGGACATAATACGTGTATACGTATAACGCTCGTATGCAGAACGCGACTACTATATTTATTTCATACGCGAATAACATTTATTTTGTAAACACTTATATATAATTCACCAGTACTGTGTATTCTCAGTGTATATTATTGTACAGTTTAGCGAACGAAACGATGGTTATTATTTTTTCAGTATTGTATTTCCGTCATTTTATTTTATATGAACATAATATGCACTGTATTATTGTATATGTTAGGTAAATGATGTTAATTGGGAAATAACGATATTCGCCGTTCATTAACGTTACTGGCTAAATACATGGGAAATCTTCGTTATAAACTAAAAATCCACATTAATCTCAGATTTTTACGGGAAAATTCAAATTTTCAAATGATGTTTTATTATGCTGCAGCGTTGTACTGATCCCTAATTTAATAATAATAATTGAAACATGATGTACCTAGGTATTTTTTTAAACTAAAAACAAAGTTTTAATATTATTTTAGCAGAGTCTTGGTTATCCGGAATAGGTGGGACCGAATTATTTCCGGATTATCGAGAATCCGGATAAACGGAATGACTTTTTTTTCAACTTACTAATAAATATGATTAAAAAATAAATAAAAATAATAACTCCTTCATATATCAATTAATTTACGTCTTACAGTAGATCAATATAATCGACTTATATAACTTAAGTACAATCGAGATTGACATAAATTATTTTTATGTAATATTTATGTGTGTGTATATAGGCATAAAAAACTTAAGTACAAAATATAAGTTGTCCAGATTATCCGGACGTCCGGACTAGCTAAGACCGGATCAACGAGACTCTACTGTAAATATTTTATTAGGATTAATTTATTTTTACTTGAAACAATTATATGAAATAAAACGTTTCATAGACTGCATGTCTAATCTATAAGATTAGTTAACTCTAAAATAAGTTTAGATAATAATTCCCTTTTCGAACGCACTGTTTGTTTTTCCAGCGTGGAGCACACAATTTTAAATAAACCATAACTGTTTCATGAGTTTTATTGAAATATTCGATTTTGAGTTCCGATAGAATACGGTATCTTCATGGCCTAATACAGAATGTGAAAATAATAAAGAAAGCGGTGAATGTCGTTATAATCGACATTTCCTATTTTTTACTGATTCGCAAAAACTCAAGAGAATTTCCAAATTCAAATAACTGTTTTTTGCAGTAGATCATATATTACAATTAATAACCAAAACATAAAAGGAGCCCTGAGGCTTGCCGAACATTGCAAAAGAGGCCGTTTGCCGGGAAGTAACCCTGATTGCCCCGGGGGTTGTAAAATATATTACCTACGTAAAATAATACAATATATTGCATAACGAAAATAAACAAATGTCTTTGAGAATTTCGTAGAGCTCGATGAAGACAGTGGCTAATTTACACAGGAGTGGATGAAAATAATATGGGGAATTAGTCTACCCCTTGACAGTTTATTTACTTTTTCTGTCGTTATGCTGAAGGGGATTAATGGCGTTATGTAAAAAAATGTGTAACACAAAAACGAAAACTACAAAAGTGCAGCAGAATGTACTGAATTTTATTTAGATTTTCATACAAATATTATAAAACAAATCTTTCAAACACTAATTTATTTCAATTTCCTATATAGATGGTAGATAATACTCGAAATTTATAATATGTACAAAATATGTTCTTGAAATAAAATTATACCGTCTTAAAAGTTAAGAAATTACCTCTGATGAATGAAATAATTTATTTATTTCGCAATGTAAAAAAGAATATTTTTGAAGAACATAAAATTTTGTTTTACAATATTTGTGTTAGGTGCCATTTTTTATTATGTAAAAATCTACAATTTTTACTTTAAATAATTATTTGATATTTATAAACTTTTTTTTTTTGTATACCACGACTTTGTTTGATGGGTTTGGGTGGTAAACACCCGCAATGGTCTTTGTTATTATATTTTTTCATCCCCCTCCCCTTTTAAAAAAAAACATTGAGATGTCCCGGTATGAGGTAATATCATAATTATTTAATCCTCCATTTATGTATGGTCGTGCTCATTTTTCTAATATTGAAAAATCTAAAAAACCGCAGTGTAACCCGATCACCGTGTATACCGTGTACACTGATGTACGCATTGATTAATCTTATCAATTAAATTATTTTGATGCTTACAAATTAATATTTGCTAGTGTTTTTTTTTTTTTTTTTTTTCCATTGAAACCAAATAGAATTATGAAATAAAATGGATTGTGGTAAAACAATTAATTTACAAAAAAAATGAACTATGTTACGTTCATTCATTTTGGGTGTTTTATTCGATGATTTTTAATTAAATGTAACGTATAATTCAGTGGTTTCCAACGTGGGCTGTGAGCATTTTTAATATTGAGGGGCCTTTTTCTGAAGGAGCTAATTATATTCCTTTTTACATTTACAATAGGTAATTAAAAAAAAAAAAAATCATCAGTTTTCAGTGATGACGATGCCAAATGTAATATTATACAGACTAGTATTTTAGATAAGTAGAATGTATATTATGTAGATTAAAAATAATGAGAAGGAAGATTTCAGATCCATTGATTCAGATAATCATCAGGAAAATCAATCTCAAGGCAGTCATTAGTTTATATAAAATTTTATGTAAGCAAAGTTACTATAATTAAATTTTTAGAAGATATTTTAATTAATAATTAAACATTGTCTATTTGTATTAAATAAATTTCTTTTAATATAAAAATTAAACAAGTTTCTTTGTTCTTTCCAAACATTTTCGAAATTTTTTTGCGTCAAAATATTTCTCATATTATTGTCTATCTATATTTTAATTTTCATAAAGGCTGAATTAAAAAAAGATAGTTTTCGAGAATTTTCGGTCAAATTTTGGAAAGTATTTTTCAAATTTTAAGAAACCTATTGAGAATTTTGAAAAATGACCTTTTAAAATACCATATAGAGAAAAATTGTGATAAAAGTTGCCGTTCGAAACTTTTGAACAAGTATTTCTGTATAAAAACGTGTTTTCATTAAAAAAATGAAAAAATATCATTGTACAAACACTACCTTTTTTGTTTCACTCAAAATATCAAACGATTGGAACTACTGAAATAGGTTATTTTGATATTCAAATGTCGATGTCAGTTACTGAATTGTTCAGAATTTTGATTCTATTACTTAAAATTTTCAGAAATTTGATTCCTGTAATTAAAAAAAAATAAAAATAAATTATATAATAGACATTTTGAATTTAGATAGTCTTGACTGTAATGGTAATCATCACCACTTTTGTATTTTAATAGTTTAATGATACTTAAATGATTTCGGATACCTACTTAACTTACGCGGAGTAAAGGTTATCCAAGTATAATATTTCTGTAAATAGACATATTTTTCAGCAGCGTGTGTGCATACTATTATAAATTATTTAATTAATTTTTATTACTAATAATTACCATTTATTATTAGAAAGTATTTAGTGAAAAAAATATAATAATTAACAAATGATAAATGAAAAAATATAATATTTACTATTTATAATTAATTAAAATGAAATTACATTATACATACATGATTAATTAATAACAACTAATTTATATTAATTTTTAAGTTCATCATTGATACTTAATATTTAAAACTTTATTATCATGGTGTCAAATGTACCACTCTTGACAGACTTATGTTAAGTAATCAGGACATACACATGCACTTCCATGCACATATATGGTGTCAAACTATTGTACTTTTTCGGTCCAAAATTAAAATCTACATTGTCTCTGACACGTTGTGGTGGCGGGCCAGAGTGGTATTCATACATGTTCGTATGTTATTTTCACAGGTATTCGTGTAGAAAACATAACGGATTATTAGCACGCGCGTGTGTGCGGATAATTAATAGTTGCGAAAATCGTCCGACAGGGCTACCCGACACGATTACATTTACCTGTAGTATTTATTGTAAATAACTGCCCTGGCTCTCGCGTCGCTATAGTTTTATATATATATATAGCACTCAGGTATTTCGATTAATTACGTTTTATCGAGTCGAATAATCTCGAAAACAAAGCGCGAATAGTCCGAATCGTTTGTACGCCACCGCGCCGCTCGTACAACAACTGCAATACTTTTATATTAATATTAATAAGATTTATTGCAACAACACAAAATATATAAAATGAAAAAGATCTCAGAAATCGTGTGGTATGAAATCTACAGCATTATCAGACACCTGCAAAATGGTTAAGAAGACTCATTGGTGGGTCCAAGGGGCGAGCAAAGGGTGCAATTGCCCCCTAACCTCAACTGGCAATAATTAGAGCTATTTCCCAATCGGTTAATGTTTGAAAAGACTTTTTTTACATAGTTAAAAACATAAAATTATACTGAAGTTTAACATACATTTTTACCAAGGCTGGACAAGTGAATGCATATTTGTATCTCAGTTAAATTAATTGAAAAAGTTTATAAGTTAATTAAATTTTCAGTTAACTCAATTAAGTTAAAAGTTGTGTTTAAAAAAAAGTTAAGTTATTAACTTAAGTTGAGATAGTTATTATTATTTTTTATTTTTTTTAATTCCAATAATTCTAGGTTTTTATTCCTGGTTTTTTGACATCTTATGATTCAACATTGGCAATGCCATAACATGCATACGAAAATTGTCAATGAATCAGAGTGAATCTAATAAAAAATCATGTACTTAATTTTTACCTCATTATTTATTAAGTTAACCTAATATTGATAAGTTACGTTAAAAGTTAAAAAAAAATATCAATTACAATATGTTTAATTAAAAAGTTCATATTGACTTATTTTTTAACTTTTCGATTCGTTTATACTCAGCCTTAGTTTTTACTTTGTACAATAATTAAACACCTACTTAAGTAATACTTGACTGTAAAAGTATAGTACTACAATTATTGATATAATTATAAAAACTAAATATGTAAATGTACTAAACATGAAAAATAAATAGTTGTCTTGTTGGAAACAGGTATTATAGTAAATGTTAATGCGTATTGTTTACGGGCAGGTCATTATAATTAATATCAGACTTTAAACTATAGTATTATTGACTTTTATTTATAATTTAAATATATTTAATAGAAAATTTACAACCATTTTGTTTTTTTTTTTTATAAAATACTTCTAATAAAAAAGTTTAAATGTTACAAACTATTAATTAAATTAACGAATCCTGTGTAGATGAATACGTGAGTGTGGGGTGATTCACCTCACGGGTCACCTATAGGCGAATGAACATGGGAACGTAAATATAGTGAAATATTTGCAGGCTTTTGTCTCCTTTAAAATCTAGCTCTTGATCCTCCAATGGTGACTTACCGTCTTATGAGTGTGTGTTTATGATAAATACATTGAAAAAATAACTATAATTTTGGAGAGTCTTTAGTTTATTTTTACTTACAACTGTTTAATGATATGTGTAGAAAAAGAATTGCGCAATACTTTATTTAAATCGGTTACAACTAATTAAAATTAGTGTAATTCAGTACTGGTTAGTTCCTAACCACGCGGTACCATCAAATTACAATTATTTTTGAATCTCGTATTATAACAATGTAAAGGCTATCATCTTTTATTAACTTTCACCACATGCACGATGAAATTTTCATTAAATTTCGACCCTTAAATTGAAAACAAATGAAATTATTAAAAATGCGTCTTAACTAACGAACTAGTGGTAAAATTGTAGATAAAATTTTGACATGCGTAGACTAGTATGGTTCTCAATCTTTTTGAGACCATGGCTTCTCTATATTTTCATCAATATTTTGAGCGACCCTTTGATTATGATATTATTAAAAATAAATTATTATTATTGAATTAAAATTAAAATAATAAATATTTGACAATTAATATAAACGTACGTTTTTTATCAGCAATCCCAAATTTTTGTCATTTGTAATTATTTTATACAATCATTATCATGATGATAATAAAATAAAAACACTAGCTATTCAATGTATCGGTGACTCTAAAAAGTTTGTTGGATAGCCCTAAGTTCCCCCCTCCAGTTTGAGATCACTAGCATGGAGAATGTACAGCTCACATGATAATGTTTTACAGCGTCTAGATTCGTGTAACGTTTAATATTATACAATAATCATTTATACACGTGCACACAATCTTATTAGGAACGTAATGGAAATTAAAAAAGAAAAAAAAAATTAAATTGAATACAGTATACGTACGTATTTTTTTTAACGGTGAAACTACGCGGCATTTAAGATCGTACAGATAATATTCGATGCGATTATTTTTGATTTCGCGTTGAACGAAATGCCATCACGCACGCGTCGTATCACTTTTTTCCATAATATATGTGCGCGTAGATATTATTCACCCCTCTCCATCCACACCGTATTTTCGGAACCTATCGCACAGACCGGACGAACGGCGTGCGGCGGCCCGGAGTTGGGGTAAAACGAATTTACATAGATAGTTGTTACAACAATAATTGTATTAATATGCAAACTGGACAAACGAGTTATATACGTCGATGAGAACCAAATGTTATGGTCATGTTTGACGCCGCCGTGCAAGGGGAGGGTAAAAAAAAAACGAAATGGAAAATAAAAGTCAACGCGTGGTTACGTTCGTATAAATAATACTCGTATTTATTTATTTTATACGACGCGCGTAGTTATAACATCCGTACGATCGCGATAACGTCCCACGCGGAATCGGACAGTTTAACCGATGCGATAAATCTACGACGATAGTGTTTCGCCCCACACGCACCACCGATTGCGGGTTGAAAAAACAGAACAGATAAATGAAGTCTGCTTTCAGTTACAGTATATTCATTGATCAGTAATTCATTTTCGAAAAATTACAAAGTGTGCTTTAAACAAGATTAATATATATATATATATATATATATACACACATACGCACATTATAATTTTACACAATTGATTTAAAAATTTTGTATTTTTGGTTATACATATTATATTTTTTTTTTCTGTTAAATCTATTTACTATGAAATATTGTTTGAAAGCGATACATATTGATCCATATAGAAAACATTTTAATTATGCGTAATTCTCAATAGAAATAAAATATGTAAATTATAGAGATCAATTGAAACTTTTACTTCGTAAATTTCTTTTATCATGCAGTTATGACCAGTGTCCAGTGACAGTACAAAGTGATTCTGAATTATATATTTAAATTTTAATACATGTATTAGAATAAGAATGAAAAAAGATTGTTAAGACATAAGCTGGGACCAATAAAAGATATGATAAATTGTGTAAAATAAAGAAAAAAAAATGAAGTTTAATGTAATTTTAGTAGTCACACTTGTTACCAAAGTAATTTTACGAAATTTAATAGCAGAAATTAAAAATTGACGTTAATTTAGTGAAATGCACGGGAGTGGAAACAAAGTCCATCTCCTGACGGTAATATAATGTGATTGTATAGAACAAACATTTTGATATTTTAGGTTCTGGATTTATATGAGTAAAGAAGTATAATATTGTTAGTTATGGGTGAACATTTCAAGTTTCTACTGATTCTAATAGCTAAACTTAAGTTATTAAAATACTAACTAGATTACTAAAACATTTTTCAAGTAAATAATATATTTTACCGTTTTTAGGCCATACTTGAAATACTTAATGACAATGCTTAATTTTTAAACAGATGCAAATGAAAAAAACGGCAGTAATTAAGCCATCAATTTTCAAAGTTTTAAAATACTTTTGGGAGGGGAATGAACGCACAACATAACTTTTCTATAATGGTTCGCGACTGCAAAACAGCTGAGAACTACCACTGGTGTATCATATTGTTTAAATTTTCATTTAACTTATTCCTCGACTAATGCTACAAAACTCTACACACGACGACGAGTTTTGTATTTATTTATTCGTCGAGTGGTATACTCGGCACTCGGGCGACAACAAATAACGGATGAAGGGAGTTTCCGTGCGCTGTCCCCCTTTTAATGTGCAAACACAATACACGGGGTGGGACATCGCGTTGCAGGCACCATCGCAGTTTCTCGACACTAAATATGTACCTACGTGAATAACACTATTTACTTGAACGTTTACCGTAGGGTGACAATATATTTTGTAAATGAAAAAACCGGAACAAACATTTTTGTCATATCTGCTGTAGAAAATTTCATCTTGGAATCGATTCAGAATTTTTACAATTAAACATAATATTATCCATACAATAACACATTCAAATAATGTTTAGTTAATTGAACGTTTTAGTCAAACATTTAATCGATATTGCACTATTCTATCTTTTGTTACAGAATTGATATCATTTTCCGTAGGTACGTTACTTATGGTATTTTGTTTTGTATTTTTTGGTGAATTACATTTATTACTTTTAGTAGCTATTGTGGTTGTTTCAACGGGAAATCTTAAAATATATAACATAAGGATAATAAATATTTTTAAAATTATAAAAATTGATTTAATCAGAAGCATTAGAAAGTGATTGTAATTTTTGATGAAAAATATTATTTTTATTTCTACACTATATGGTTATTAACTTTATTCAGAAATATTGTTTTTTTAAATGATTTTATAGGATTTAAAAACGTTTTTCGTTCTTACAGTAAAGTGAAATTATCTACGAGAACAATTTTATGGGATAGTTGATGTTGGTTAAATATTCCTTTAGGTGTAATACAATCATTTATTCAAAACGTTTCTTCTTTCAAACATAATATAGATTCATACACTTATTTCGAATCCCGTTTTATGATCAAAACAGAAAATTTCGATGACTTCAGTAGATAACTGTAAACATTTGCTGACTGGGGTTTTGAAATTGGAATGATTGAAAAAAAATGTGATGACTTAGAACTCAAGCGTCCCGTCATTGTCGTTGTGTATTGGTCAAGTTTAAACTTTTTACGCGGGAAAGTTACTGTGGCCAAATTAATGCGTTCTCGTAGATGTTCTCGCGAACATGATGTGAAATAGAAAACCACTTACGAGATCGATTTTACTCTGCACGTGACTTCCGTTGACGTTAAGTGCAGATAATTTATTATAATTATTATAATGTCATACGATACGCATTTATTACGTTCCATGCGGTTCGCGCGCGTTTCCAATTAAATGTAATTCACCGATATGTAATAGTCACAATAAACGAGTGAAATCCAATAAACGAGTAGATCGAAATTTCACTCGAGAAAGAGGACTCTTCATGAAACGATCGAATGCGATCGACATTGCGGACTAACGTGTGCGGAAACTACTTGGACGAATTCGACCGTATTCTAACGATCGTCGTTGAGTCTATAGGTTACAAAATAACAGCTGTCTAGACGAAATAATGATAATCTTATAAAAAGTTAACCGGACAAACAGGGGCGTATTTAAAAGTTTACTAACGTACTTAAATTTAAATAAATTAGAAACTTTACTATTAATACATTTTATTATAAATGAAGAGAAGCAATAGAAATAAAATAACTTTTGGTTGATATAAATGATAATAAATACCTAACAACATTGCAATACCTTAATACATTGGTAATGAATGTTATATGATTATTTTATCGATGCATTAACGCACTAACTGAATCGATGATTTCAGAATTATTAATATAATTTTTACTTGGTACCTATATAAAATAATATTTTTAAGTTTGCGATAAAACTTAAACAGTATTATTTCATTATTTTTAACTTTTAATACGATTTGTGGATGTTTATGAAACAGCAGCCAGTAAAATATTTATACATCTAATGTTGGCCGGTAATGATGATTATTTATTATATAATTACGATTTTTACTGTCAAAAATTAAAATAGAAATCCTATTACTTGTTGTGTGTTATGTACATTACATTTGCAATAAAAAAATTATAAAACTCCGAAAAGTCAGTACTCAGATTATAACACTAATCCATAAACAAAAAATGGTCTTTTAAAATTTGCCTCCCCTAAAAATGTGCCGCTGTAGGCACGTGCCTATAGTGCCTGTATGTAAATACGCCACTGCGGACAAAGAAATTGGCATAATAAACAAATTTATTGAGATGAATTTTATTTTTGACACTAATTATCCGAATAAAAAAAAAATATTTTACAATTCAAAATTTTTTTCGAACAGTTTGTAATATTAATATGTAGATTATAGAAATACTAAGAAACATTTTATTTATTAATATACGTGTACACATATTAATTGGTAGATTCTAGCATTAATTCATATCATGTGGATAAGGATAATATTTGATCTGAGATAAACTTCAGACAAATCAGATAGTACTTATCTTGGTAAAGTATATGTAATTCTATGCAGATGTCTTATAGTTCCCAATATTACCAATGGCATAATCGAGTAGGCGTACGGATAGTGAGTAGGTGGTACGGGTGTACCTATATCCAAGGATATAAGAAATCGCATACGATTTAGAGCGAAATCGAGAAATTTAAATTCGTCCGTCACGAAAATGTCGATACGCGTGATTGTATCGCGAAGGTCTCACGGAATTAACTCTCAATAATAATTATTTGCACACATTCCGCCACGAACAGGAGTAGAAAGGCAATTTTTCTTTTGTTACAAGGAGGTATGTCAATGGACTACCAAAAATAAAGTAAAACTTTTTGTATAAATATGGTATTTTGCAAATTTTTCTTTCGCTATGAACATTTTAAATTCTATAGGTAATATTATGAGATACAAATTTTAACGTCTTATTATAATATTTTTACTAAATATCAGTAATGGCCCTTAAAAATCTCAAAAACTGTATGTATGGCGGTTTTTAATGGCGTAAAATCACGATTTTTTGTCAATCAAAACCTTTGAGCTCATTATTTTCTTCGATCAAATGAATTTCCGTACGTTTTTCTATCTATTTAAAAAAATATTCATGTAAATCGGTAAATACTTTTTACAAATGTTTAAATTTATTATTACTGTTTAAACTTACATGACAGTAAACACAAATGATGACAGATTTATTTTCGTTGTTATTCTATAACATTCACAATTTACTATTTTTATAATGAACAATTCTTTTATTAAAACTCACTTTATTCATATTACTACTCTTGTCCTAATTACATTTCAGTGAGTAAATCGTGTTCTTGCAAAGACCATATAATAGACGAGCTACGTCCGAAGAATAATTCTTTATAATTATTATAATTGTCACTAAGAAAGTAGTTTAATCATTATTATAAAGTTGCTTTCTTAGTGAACCCTTGACTCCCGTATTAACAAATAAGTAGATCATAATAATAATTAGAATACACATACATCGAAATTTCTGAGTAGCGAACACTTTCGATCATGGAAATTTTGTACGCTATTCAGAGGGGATATAATATTTTCGAAATTCTTATTAGATTACTGTGCAAAATGAGAACGTACGCCATAGATCAATTAATTTAAAATTTTAGTATAATTACTAATAAATGCGTAAATAACATAATATAAATGTATAAGTAGTAGTGTATTATAACTAAAGATCGGATTTTGCATAAAATGCATGTTGCTATTTTCATCTTCATATACATGCAGTCAATGAGTGTTCACAAATTACTCGTTTGATTAAATATCAAAATTTTATACTGCATACTTTTGCATATTCTGACATTATATGCATGTTTCTGCATATTTTTGGATGTTTTAACAAAAAAACATACAAATTTACACCAAACGATCCAAAAAAGTGTTGAGAAAAAACTTGTTTTTCCAATTAACATACTGCATTCAATTTTTTGTACTTTTTTTTTCTATTTATATCATCAATGTATCTACTATTTAGTTTAAATAAAATATTTTTTACAATGTTTCAATGATTAAAAATTAAATTACAATTTAACAAATTACATTTTTGTATTGCATATTTGCTACATTATACATCTTATCTTTTGTTTATGAAAATTTTAATAAAATTGATAAATAATTATCATCACAAAATTAGAATCAAATAGAAAATTTAATAAAAATTTTAATTTTGTTTTGTATGTTTTGCATACTTTTGCATTTTTTCTCGCATATTTTGACTTTTTTTTAGTGCATATTTGCATGCATATTTTACAATTTAAAATGTATATAAATCCAGTCTTTAATTATAACAATATAAAGAAGTTTATATTATCATTTGTAGTTAATTATTTGAAAATTGGGCGTTGGAAACGAGTTCGTTATAATGCGAGCACAATTGTCAATTTTCTTTTGTTTATACTTATTTTTAAATTAAGATTAGTAATTGGTGTTCGTTGTTTGGAGGTTTCGCTATTTGGAAGTTTCCCTATTGAAATGTAGTGAAAATTGTCCCGTTCTTAAAAAAATATTCTCTATTGGAGGTGTCCGCTATTGGAAGTATCCGTTACAAGAGGTTTTACTGTATATGTTAGTCATTTTATTTAGCAACTAGCTGACCCGGCAGACTTCGTACTGCCTCATCGATAAATAAAAGACCTAATCTTTTGTATAAAATGATTTTAAAACAAACAAATCGAATCCGTATTTAATAAAAAAGCATTTATTGAATAAAGC
>JAIPRM010005919.1:0-19632 GCA_025469315.1 Stegophylla sp. TES_Ste_2020 | reverse complement strand
TCACCGCGCTTGGAAAAAGTATTGAGAAATTGGAAAAATGACCTGTTTAAAGTACCATCTGGGTGTGATTCCGGTTCTATAGAGATACTGATCGAAACTTTCGGACAAGTATTTCTATACGAAAAAGTGTTCACAGAAAGAAAAAAAAAATAAAAAAAAATAAACATCATTGTAAAATCATAAGCTTCTTCACTTCGTTCAGAATCTAAAAGAGATTTCAATCACATTATATATAGTCTGAAACTATTTTAAAATTATGCTTGAATGTGGGGCGCCTTTTGGGGAGAGCAAAGATGGCCACTTTTTCTTCCCTCGAAATTATTTATATTTTAACTATTGATCAAAAATGTAATTTTGATCTCGCTGTACAAAATATAATTTTGTCAAAAATCATCAACATTTAAAATTTTAGTTTACAAAATAATTTAATAATAATATAAGGTAATTTATGCAAAGTATTATTTTAATATGTAATAGTTCACAATCTAGAAATTGATTTTAACGTTTTAGATTATGAGTGAAGATAGCTGTTTTATTATTATGTTTGTTTATTATTATTTTTTTATCAAAATATTTTTGCAACGAAAAAAAACACCTGGAACCAGAAAAGTTCCTGTGAAAATTTTGTTCGCATATCATTTGATGGACGAAAAACTAAGAGAATGTTATATTAACATTAAAATAGCTGTTTTGAATCTTCTGGAAATGTTATAAAATCAATCACATTATTTTTTTTAACATTCTTAAGACATTTTAAGAACGTAAATTTGCTGCCTAGATCTCAATAGTTTTTCCAAAGAACAAGGAAAAAACACTTTAAACTTATTTTGACTCTATGTAGTATGAAAACTACATTTTATAAAATCGATTATAACATATTTAATTTATTGTTTTTACTTTATATTACTATCATTTTTATTATTTTTTTTTTTTAAATGTTCTTTGCTCTTCCTCTTGGCAAAATGTATATGAGTACACATGTATGCTTGTAATATTAATTTATTAGAAAAAATAAAATAAATAAAAATCGATTTCGCCAAATAATAATAATTGGAGTACCTCGTACAGACCTATTTGAATGATATATTGTGAAATTTAATTCCAATTAGGTATGCACGTTGTGTGCGAATACGTGAACGGTCATTACGTGTGTTTAAACAATTCCAAATGCCCACATTGTAGTTAAAACTTTTGTCGGTGCATCGGTATCAAGCGGTCCTTTTCGTGCCTAAAGCGAGTGTAAAGTTACTCGGGAGTTTATCAAAAGCTTAATGATTTCGTACTGCTCTCGAAGGGGAATGAAGTATTGAAGAAACTGTGAAAAATTAATTGATTTATTTGTTAAAACTAAATGCGAAGGTATGAAGTAATGATAATGCAAATAGTCTTCTGAATATTCACATTTAAGAACAAAAATTTAACAAATTGGTGGTGTTGTGTTCTTTCTTGAAACCACAAATTCGTAATTAGTTGTACGGAATGAAAACACACGTATTGCTCAAGTGGGTAAATTTTAAAGAGTTGATATTATGAACAATCAATACATCAGCTTAAAGTAAAATCGCGATTCCCCCACCCCCCCCTTTATCACTGTGTATTTGATTACAGTAGTTTCTAAAGAATCTAAAAACCATTGAAATCTTATTGAAACTTGTTTTTTTAGCTATTACAAAATTCACTTATAAATATTAGTCCGCCTTTTATGCGCAATATTATTCAAAACGGCATTGCCCAAAAATCTGCTTTTATGCCCGTCAACGAGTTTACACCGACAAAAAAAAAAAAAAAAAATGGTCGTAATTATACGCATAATCGCATCGATCACTCTAGAAAATGTAATATCTGTGTGCAATACGATATGATTGACGCGTATTATTTTCGTATACACAGCATAATAACGTTTTAATTCTGCGCGTTCGCATTTGTGAAAGTTTGACGTTTATACGGCATTTTCGATTTTCCATATTATATTTTTTTTAGTAGTGTAGTAAAAAATCGACTATTAATCTTCACAACGGGCCGCGACAAACCAAATAAAGTCCACTGGCTTGTTATTGGTCGAATTTTTCCTTTTTCTTGTGCATTTCCAACGGGCGGATACAATAATTAGGGCTGTATTTAGAGGGAGGGGGTAATCGTCATTAGCGACATAAGTCATGGTCATTGTACGTAACAGATTTATTTATTTTTTCTCTAATAATACAGACATGCGGAACGTGGGTAACTATATCGTGAAAGATTTGAGCATTTGTTATTAAATACTGAAATAGTATTTAAAAAACGTTTCATATATTTTTAGATTCTGAACGAAATGAAGAAGCCTTCTTTACTCAAGAAGCTAATGGTTTTACAATGATGTTAATTTTTTTCCTCTGAAAACTTTTTCGTATAGATCTACTTGTTTAAACATTTCGATCCAACAACTTTTTGAAACCGGATTTTCCTCTAGTTGGTACCTTAGAGAGGTTCATTTTTTGAAAATCTCAATTCTCAATTTTTTTTTTTTTTTTTTTGGGGGGGGGGGTGGGACTACCCAATGTTTGACAAAAACTAGAAAACTATTATTTTTTTTATCCAAACATTATCAAAATTTAAACATAGATAGACAATAATATGAAAAATATTTTGGCGCAAGAAAATTTTGAAAATATGAGAAAAAATTGGGACATTTTTCTAAAACTTTTTTCTCATTAATTATTATTTTCCTTTTCTTTGTTTATTAGATAATAAAAAGTTAAGTTAAGTAAAGTAAAGTATAAACAAGAAAACCCGAACATGCTTTGCATCATGGGTATTCATCGCTCTACGTGTCAGATACTTTTGGTGGGTATGTTAAAAATTACAACTATTTATTATTATTATTTATATTATTGATTTTCTTCGTTCATAATCGTCTATGCATTTGGATTGTATTTTAATTATTATCTAATGGCATAATAATTCATTTTGTTTCAATACCCAAGTCAGTATAGTTACATTTATCGATTGATTTTAATATTAAATAATTCCTACAATTAATAATTCAATGAATCATTTTCAACACATATTCAAGTGTACTCTGCGTACTTTCAATTAAACATTTCCTATTTAATATTTCAATCGAGCTGTTATTGGATATATAAACGATTATAAATTTGGAAACAAAATAAAGTTTTAAAGACGTTTTTCTCAAATTTTGTAAAGATTTCCCAAATGTTTGATAAACTATTTAGAATTTCGAAAAATGACCTATTCAGTGTATCATCTGGATAAGTCTTACAATATGAAAAAGTGTTAAGTAACAGAGGAAAAAAAAAACAAAATATAAAATATCATTGTAAAAATACCATCCTGTCGTTCCATTCAGAATATAAAACGGATAAAGTTAAAGAAAAATAGAAGAGTTGACTGGTGTAATTCAATATTATATTTTGCTAGGTATTTGTATTTTCATTTGACACCTTTATTATTAAACTATTTTCTTTTTATGAATTTCAAAAGCATTTAAAATACTTATTGATGTAATTAAATACTATCTAATCGTATTTTAATTACTTCTATTAAAATATTCAAGTCAATTAATATTATTATTATTTCAAAGGGTTATCATCGTATCGTGTTGTTAGTGTTGTCTATTATTAAAAACTTCGTTCGTATTTAAATATAGGCTAGGTATATTTATTTTCATTTAATTAATCTGTCTATAATACTGTTTTAAATATATATATGGGAAAAGTATATAAAATTATTTTTACGATGAGTCGTATTACGGTCTCTACTTTAATATAATTTTAAAGTCTCTCACCCCTCCCCCCCAACCATCGAACTCGGTTCATTAATCACAATGGCGAAATTCTGCGCGTCATCAGAATATAGTCAAAATATAATCTTCTCGCGTTCGGACGTAATTCGTACGCACACGCGACCGACTGCACACCGTTTGAATAATTTCCGTCGTACATCATCTCTCGGAAACGACGAAAACACCGACAAATTCAATTAGAAATTACGTCAAAACGTATCGTCGTCGACGTCTACTCGTACATTTGTCCGTCACACTTCCGCAAGTGTATTTTATAGAGACGCGTTGTTTGTTTTTCTACTCGGTACGTCTTTGTATTTGCAAGCTTGATTGCGTTCTCCGAGACTACAGTCCGCCGGAAACAACGTTATTTGATCCGGCGAACGTTATTGGCAACGGCGGATCGGAGAGAGAGAGAAAGAGAGAATTAAAAAAATTATTATTGTAGACGTTTCGAGTCTATTGCTGCCCTTAACCTAGGGTTTAACCATAATTAAGAAAATAAAATACAGGACAAAATATTTTTCATAATATTTATTATATATACTCGTATATATTTATGTTTTTGAATCGTTTAAACTACCTATTATAGATTAAATTTAAACACAATAAAAACATTATTTTGAAAAACATAAAATAACATGATGAAACTAAATTGATACTTTTTAAAATTTCTTCATATCCTTTAATCGCGCATATTGTATAATGCTTTACTTTCTGAAAAAACTTCTTAATTCCAAGATTTTAAATCAACAGTAAGTCAAAAAACGGGATTAATATGGGACAGACTTGAAATTACGGGACAAAAAGCGTCTTGAGAGAAGTTTTTCAGGACCACAGGACACAGAACCGGAATAAAGGACGATCCTGTATAAAACAGGACGTATGGTCACCCTACTTTAACCGTCCAACGGACCCGCACGAGTAGAATCCGAGTCGGAAATGACACAAACGCAGTCGAAAAACCTAAAATATTCTATTACCCTTCGATATTTCGACTGTTTATTTACGGAATTTAACTCTCGTTTTTTCTCATATAATATTATTAATATGCTTTTAAAACTATTTTGACAAATAAATACTTCTAAACGGCTTTTTTATATACATACATATGTACGTTTCTTTTACAATTAAACGAAACATTTATATATATATATATTGTTTTAATATTGATCGAAAAGAAAAATTTGTACATAAATATTTTTATTAGTTTAACATTTGACATAATAATATATTTCGTGGGTGTCGGGCATTTGTTTATTACATAATCGTTCTAATGTTCCTTTCCATGTCTCTATATGTTCAAGTAATTATATGAAAAATGAGCCAATTAGGCGTTTAATGTTTTTGGCCAATAAGGATCCCTCTATCGGTCTTAAATTTTTATCACCTGTTATTTTTTTTTTTTATTATTTCTCTGAATATTAGTTTGCTTTAGTGTCTTACTTCACCATTTTTGTCATAAATGTTAAATTAATTTAATTTTCTATTATAATATGTGTATTGTATTTATGTATTCTGTAATAATTTCAAAAGGGTTTAACCCGTTTACTATTACAAAACAAAATAAATAATTACAAAGTTTACGTTTCACTAACGCTAATAGACTATAAATATATTAATAATTTCTACTACCTAGTTATACCGAATATGCACAAAACGATAGCGTCCAAAACGGAAATCGTGTGAGGAAAGCGCGTTAATCATTCGATTTTATCGAACTTTACATGCACAGCGTTTAAAAGAAAAAATAAAAAAGCAATTTAAACCACCAATTTTCCTAACACCGAATACGACTCGCGCCGTGATATCGCGTATAACATTTCAATATTTTCTGACGTTTATTTCTTCGTCTCGTGGTACCGAACATATATATATATAATAAAATATTAGTACTATAGAACTGTTGTGACGACGTTTTTTCTACGTCCAGGACTTGTTTAAGTCGACATTGATACGACAAAAAAAATGCAATTGCAATAAATTTGTACCTTCTCGGTATTTGACCGTCAGCTGTAACTGTGCAACCTTATACGTAGTACAGTGACGGTCGACTGCTTATAAATTGAGTACTGACACTAAAAAAAAAAAAAAAAAAAAATAAAAATGCCTATTGAGCTCCTAGAAAAAACAGTAACAGTCGACTCTCCATTTACGATAATGTCATTTATATGTGAAAATGTCAAGTAAAGTAAAACGCCGAAAGATTGACGAGTCAATAATGTTTATTCGCATGGTTCAATTTAGGTTATAACTAAAAAATAATAATAATAATAATAAATATCCGGTTCAAATGACTCTAATATTAATCCCAAACACAGTTTAGCTTTCATACTATATACCAGGGTCTTCCAAACCACAAGCGACACGAATAACATTTTAGTTTGGTCACTTATAGTTTTTTTTAGATTTTGATCGAAGCAAAGAACCTAGTATTTTTACAATGACGTAAATTTTTTTTTTTATATACATATTTTTGGATAGAAATGCTAGCCCAAAAAAGTTCGACCAGAAACTCTTTGTAACTAGATTTGTCTTTAGAGTCTAGATGGTACATTACAGAGGTCATTTTTCGATGTTCTCAATTTTATTGTTTTCTCAAAACTTGAAGAACTACACAAAATTTGACAAAAAAAAACATGGAAACAATCCATTTTTCAATCCAAACTGTCGAAAATTCAGACATAAATAGACGAAAAAATATGAGAAATATTAAGAAAAATTTGAAAATGTAAAAAAAGAATTTGGGAATTTTTTTCAAACATTTTTTTCTCGTCATTTTTATTTTTTTTTTTATTTTTAGCAAGATTTTCTTTTTTTCCTTTACTTCAATTATTTATAAAAAGAAGCGAATTAAAGTAAATAAAAAATAAGTAAAGTAAATTAAAGTAAAATAAAGTATAGCAAAAATAAGTAAAGTACAGACAAGAAAGCAAGACATACTAAGCACCATGGGGTCAGATACTCTTGGTGGGCATGATGAAAACGATGACTATTATTGTTCTTTATACTGTTAACATTCTGATCTCGTTTAGAATCGTATTATTGCAGAAATTATTTATCGTTTCTTTAAAATGCTACACATCCACCAAGAGCATTTGATATGAGGAGCAAAGAGTACACATAGTGTGAAGTTTGTACGTCTTTCTTGTCTATACTTTACTCTTTATTATTAAAAAGTAAAGTGTATACTTTAGAAGTCTATAGTTAAGTCATAGATTTGTCTAAATTTATGGCAAAATTATTTATATATATAGTATAAAAATTAGAACATTCATTCATTCTCAATAAATATCAGAAGTTGGTTGTCATTTAATTTCTCATAAGTATAAAATGTGCAGGAATCAAAATTTTTTGTCCCATGACCTCGATTATTATTTTGAAATACTTCCTCATAGGCTCTTGGGATTGGCAGTGTGTGTATTTTTGTCTTCTGCGAGGTAAATTTTTTACCAAATATAGTGAATATTACTATATAAATTACATTTACTAGGAAATTAAGGTATACATTATTTAGGTGATATTAAATCGTGACCGATGTAAATACGATAACATTTATCAATGATTTATGGACAAGAATATTCAATGGAATATCTAGATACGTTAATATATAAGAACAAAACAAAAACTTTGACCCTTTTATTTAATAAATTATTTTTTATTGTGTTATAATTGTAAATACATAAATTGTTAATATATTTTACATGCTTACCAATTTATATATTATTATTAAAAAAAAAAAAAAAAATGATTATTTACATGTTCTAAACCAACATAAAAAAAAAAAAATTGGAAGAGTGAAGACATATTGTTTTAACTGCTAATTAATTAAATTAATTATCTACTAACTAGCTTGACGTTGGATCGCTGTTAGAAAAATATGTGGTCTTTTGAAGTAAGAATTTAAAATTTAAAATGTTGTAAGTTAGAATCATTGGAAATAATAAATATTTACAATATTCTGAGTTAGGTATTCACGTTTAGTTTAAATTCTTTTAAATTTTTTTGAAAGTTTTGTGCCAAGTATGTTAATCCTTGCACTAGATAAGATTGGGTATTTGCCACCGGAGTTTTGACAACTGTGTATTTTTATCTTAATAATTTTTTTCCCTCATCTACTAGTAATTATTTCTGTTGACTGTTGATGTTAGTAGGGCAAAAAACTT
This sequence comes from Stegophylla sp. TES_Ste_2020, assembly GCA_025469315.1. NCBI lineage: Eukaryota > Metazoa > Arthropoda > Insecta > Hemiptera > Aphididae > Stegophylla > Stegophylla sp. TES_Ste_2020. Next base: position 11,685 of record JAIPRM010005919.1, on the reverse strand, counting down.
AAATTTCCGTTTCCCATGTCATCAAAGTGTGCGAATGTCTATGGTATTGGGTGCAAAAAAAAAAAAAAAACAACACAATGTTCACGCAGCACTACGAAAAAATCGCATTCCGGTGCGGATTCGTGGAAAAAAAAAGATGCGAGCGTAAAAAAATTAACCGTTATTCATGGCGAAAATGAGCTGAAAATAAAAAAAACGAAACGGTTATTTTAAAAACGCGATAATTTTTCAAGTGTCAATTATACTGAGTTTTATAGTGTCTTTTTAAACGGACTCAAACGTCATAAAAAAAAAAAAAAACAAAAAACAAAAAAGCAATATAACGCACCCGCGTAATGTTTTCGGTTTATAGCATATATTATAATAATCGTGTGTATATATACGCGTTTAATAACTGCTATTAGTGCTGTGGTGTGGATTCTGAACGTTGCGTGGGCGGATGGACATACGCGAGTGTTATTCGTTCGGCGAATGGTGAACAGCAGCAGCAGATATTATAATACCACAAAAAGTTATAAAAATAATAATGTTGTTTCGAATCGTTTGCGGTGTTTGCGCTTAAATTCAGTTATTCGAGTCACACGCGTTATACAAAACACATACCTATATGTATACACGCACACACACACACACATATAGTGTTATATATATGTGGGCATCACTCAATGATGTAAATAATGCAATGTAAACATTTTGCGTTCGGAATAACGACGACTCGAGACGGTGGAATTGTTGAGGTTGAACGTGAACGAAATACGGGGGCACGTGCACCATCGCGTGGCACACCGGTGTACGTCCAATATATGTGTATATATATATTTGAATATTATATTATTTAATGTCTTTATGTTAGTATTATGTTTTATATTAAATTCCAAAACAGCTAATTTTTGAAACATTCGTGGACGCTTTGAAAACCACAACGTCAAACGCATGACGTATTTATTTAGTTAGTCACCTACGAAATATATATCTAAAATTTTTAATTTAATTGATGAAAAAAAAAATATATATATATATATTTATATTTCTAGAATTTTTATGCAACTGAATGCCTTTTTTTCCTTAGTCCAAATCGATTGGTTGTCAGTCATGTGATTTATGCCCATGAATCGGATAATTATTATCAAATAAATGAAATTATTTATTACTTTTACAAACTTTAAACAGGTATCTTTAATGAACGTCTCATTTTATTTTGTAATATGCGTTAAATTTAAAACGATAGAGATTTTAAACCATCTCAAATATTACGATATAATATTAAAAAATAATAATAACCTAATTACTTCGTTTCTAGTTTTGGTTATCAAAGTCTAACTAAATTTAAATGTATTTTATTATTACTTAAATATAAAAAAATTCATACTGCTTTGTTAATTTTAATGAGACTAAAAATTATGAATCTAATATACTTGCTAATTATATGTTAAAATGGTTGTTAATCAATTATTTATTTAATTTAATTATGTTATATGCCCTTAATATTATTATGTAATTTTATTTTATTAAATTGGTTATAATTTATTATACATATATAGGAACTTCATACACCACCACAAACCCAGCTTCAAGGGGTAAGGTAAACTTATTCTTACTCATTTACTCATTAAAACATTATATTTTATATTGTGTTAATGTATTAATAATAGTAAATTAATTTATTATAATTTACATTTCGATCAATAAACTTATTTATAATAATATAATACACCCGTTCAATCAATTTCCATATAAACGATTTTACGAAGAGTACATTCAATGAGGTGTTGAAATTTCTATTTTAATCAGGTCATATCATATATTTTAATAATCGCCATCTCAAAGTCGTGAATGTAGTCGCTATTTTTTTCATAATTAATGTACCTACCTAATTATAAATTTCAGCGTTTAATCTGTAAATTATGTACCTAAATATTATTACACAAAAAAAGCCGGACATACTTCGCGCGATGGGTGTTCTTCGCACGATGGGTGTGATTTTCTTGACGGGTTTATTGAATTTCAAAGAAACGATAAATCATTTATTCAATAAAACGATTCTGAACAAAGGAAGTTAATAATAAAATAAATAAATGAGAAAAAAAAATGTCCAACATTTTCTTGCGCCAAAATCTTTCTTATATTATTTTCTATCTATGTTTAAATTTTCATATAGTTCGGATCAAAAAATTATGGTTTCCGAGTCGTTTTTGTCAAATTTTGGGTAGTTTTTCCAGAAAAAAAAGAAATTGAAGAATTGTGAAATTCAAAAAAATGACCTCTTTAAAGGACAATCTAGAGGCAAATCCGATTTCAAAGATGCTGATCGAAACTTTTGGATAAGTATTTCCAGACGAAAAGTTGTACACAGAAAAAAAAGCTTTTTCACTCCGTTCAGAATATAAAAGAACGCCAACATTTTTCACTGTCCCTAATCTCGAAGAAACTCTAGATTTATTTGAATTTGCACGAGTAACACTATTCATCGAACCCATGAAAGAATATTTTTACCAATTTTGGAATAATTAGATTATTTTTAATTAATTCGACCCTTTTCAATCGAATCGTTGCCACCGAATTTAGTTTATTTTTTCTCGAATCTTACCACAATCTAAGAATCAGAAAACAGGAAGTGTAACGATTTTCGATATTGCGTGTTCTCTACAATATTATGTTATTACGATTGTGCGGAAATTCTGTTAACACGACACGTGTTTAATTATTACTGATTTTATTTTTATTTTTTTTTTACTCTCTGTCAAAAACGTTTAAAAATATAATGAAGTCGGTAAATATTATGAAGTCGCGTTGAAACGACTACGTCATTGTTTATTTAATACATTTTTATTACGATCCGTACAAATAATTTGTACGCTCTTTATTGTATGTACATCAAATTTCGGTCCAAGACGTAATAGGAACAATTTGTTTACCGTATAAACAATATCCGAAATTCGATAGTAGAATATAAAATGTGTGTAATTTAAGAAATAACATGAATCAAGTGCGTGAAATAATTATTTCAAATGTACGACTACCGAACAATGTTATTGTATTTTCTACAAACGTACAAAACCTATTGTCATATTATTATTATTATTATTATTATCGAATACTTTAAAAACGTCATATTGTTACTTTTTTACACTTATTGTGAAAACTGTACAATGCATTATCGTGTAAAAATGTATAAATTCGTAAAAACTATTAACGGAAATCGCTAGTGAACATAAATTTTATTTCTTCAGTACATAAAATCAAAACAAAGAAAACATATTCAAAAATATTTGTCTATATTATAACTACGTTTATGCCATAAAACCGATCCAGTTCGATAAAAATCTCGCAGTAATAAAATCTCTCTTTCAAAAACAAAATTTAAATTTACTAAATCATGTCTGAACATTATGAACTTAAGAGAATGTCGCGTTTGTTTTTTCCATTCAAATTAACACAAAATATCAATTGTGCAGCTTTTTTTTTTAATTTAAAACCTTTAACATTTACCTACAAAATTAAAGAAAAGAATATGTCGTATCATTTTCGTAAAATAATATCATCTGACAAAGATGTCAAAATAATTACAGCGCCTATTATGTAATTTAAAGAACCATAATTTTTCTGCTATGCTATATTTAGAAAAATTAAAGATATGAAATTTCTTCGAAGATGATTATATTTTTAATTTAAAAAATATAATTATATGTTCGTAAGAAAATATATACGTTGTAAAGATAATTTGTAAATTATCTGAATATGATTTTAGAGAACTTTCAATGTTGATGCCCCAACTCGAATTACCATTATTATTTACTTTATTTTATTCAATTTCGTTTCCAGTTTATATTTTATCATATACAATATTTTATTAAGTCAAAAGGGTTTATTGTATGTAAAAAAAAAAAAAAAAAACGCACTGAAACTGAAGACATCATTTTTTTTTTTTTTAGAATTTTATTTTGCCTGAAATATCGATTTGCAGATATTTTGACCGGAGCCCTATGAAACACAAGCTTTGCATTCTAACCATCGATCTGCAGGACATAACTCGGTATAGTTAAATTATCTCAGTTTCACCCAAAACTTTGGATTGACCGTTTATTTTTATACAATATGGATATGTATTTCATTCTCAGAGGAACTCCCGAGATGCACGCATTTCTGAATCTGAACCAGTGGCAAATCAGTGGCATCCTTTTAGTTTTTGAAAGGAGGAATATTATTTTATCGTTGATATAGTTTTATCAAAATAAACTAGAAATAATTATTTATAGTTTATATTAGACAGTAGTGTTTAATACGATTAGTCGTTATCTTAGTCATTAGTGATTGACAGTACGCGTTAATAGTTAAATTTGTTATTTGAATCCGCGACGGATAGGATGTATATTTGGGTCCAATATTCTTATGTTTATTATGGATTAATTTCGTTTTTGAAAATTGGCCAAATGGTATAGTTACTTTCGAAGTTTTGAATAAATTTGGCGATAATTCATTATGTATTTTAGTGCTGATTACTGGTCAGAACGATTTTAACAATGTCAGATATCCACTGAAAGTGGTCATCGTTCTTGGCGTCCATCAGTATCGAAAACAAATTTGAAACAGGTGACCGAAAGTCGTTAATCGTGAAAGATGTCACCAATGAAGTCGGTTCCTGTCATTGATTTTAAGTAATGAATTACGTACGAGAATTGTGTCCACTCATACATAAGTTGTTAACAAAAACCTAAATAATACATCATGTTGAAGTAGAACTAAAACGTGGAGGGTCTACTGATGCGAGTTTTATAAAATAAATTTTAATAATTGATAAAACATGAATACGATTCCAAAACGTAATGGACATGTCATGACCATGGAACACCGCAAATTTACCTAATCCAAAAGACAAAGGGTTAAAGGTGTCGAACCTTGCTGGAGGAAATACGAAGATATTTTCAAAATTGACAAGACCTTTAGGATCACTATATAGAATCCAAGGGACACTATTTTGAACGTGATCCATTAAAATGTTCCGTAACTATTGATAATAATTTCTAGTATACATATGGTCTGGGTATTTCTTGCACACACCTCGTACAGATATGTCAATGATTGATATAATGACTTCACTCATAGTTGATTAGACACTGGCTTGTTATTAACAATGGAGAGGAGAGGGTTAGAAATGTTCACCCGTCAACACTCTTCACCCAAATAGCAACATTGATATAAATAGATTCATACAATTCCAACTATTAACGTTTTCAGGCTCTGGGGGAAAATCGAATCCGTCCGAACCATCGGCATCCGTACTATTACAAGTATGCTATCCTTTGTCAGAAACTTCGTCCTACTTCATTCCGCAAACTTCAAATCCGTCCTAAAGTCTATCCAATCCCAATCCAAAATCTTGTTTTCCAAAAAAATCCTATTCTTAACACGAAAACATATGGCTTCTAAACACAACGAACTCAACACGTACAACTAAATGCCAGCACAAACTCGACCCTATGATACGGACCAACCTACCTAATTACTATTCTACACATACACGTCAATCGAAATTCGCCCCACTCTCCTCCCACTAATAAAGGCGCAAGCCAGGTTTAGTGAAATGTGCATCAAAGCAAAGCAACTATTAACGTATTTACGTGTTCACCCACGACTCGTAATTTACTAAAATTTAATTCTACGTAATTTGAATTCCATCAAAGACGATTTCTTTTGTATTTTCACATGCTGCTTTACTGGACATACTTTTATACAAAGTTAAGGTGACTTTTTTAGCTTTACAACGCTGAACCGCAATTATTATAACACATAAAACTCCTATTTCATTCTATATCAACTTCCATAAAATACTTTTAACAATAATATTACACCGTACATTGTTTAGAGTTAGTTAGTTATTTTAATTTCAACTTTTTGTCTATCTCGGACTTTTTTTACTTTTTTGTGACACTGTTTCGAAAAGTTACCCTCGAAAATTCGTAATTAAAAACAAAACAACTACCAGGCACTTTAGTCGTAAAGGCCACAGTTTTTTCTTCTATTATTAGAGTCCGAGAGGAAGGAAAAATATGCTTTCGAAATGATGTTTATTATTATTATTATTATTTTTTTTTTTTTCTATAAACACATTCATGTAAATAAATACTTGTTCAATATCTCCAGGATTTAGCTCAACGTGATACTTAAGAATGATTATTTATCGAAATTCTCAATGTTTTTTTCCAAAAATTGGGAAACATAAACCAAAATTTGATAACAAAAACACCTAATAGTTTCATACGAACTGTATGAAAATTTAAATGTAGATTTACATTTATACGGAAAATTTTTTTGGTATACGATTTAAATTCTGAGCGAAACGAAGAAGCTTATAGTTTTAAATTATGTTAATTTGTTTTTCTCTTTTGTAAACACTTTTTCGTATAGAAATGCACGCCTAAAAGTTACGATCGGTATTTTCGTGTATTCAAAATAAAAAGATAATATTTCAAATATCGACTTTTATGATAATATTTTACATACACCGTACACATTTTTATCTAAATACGATATCTTGGTGTCCCAATCTGATAACTCCCAAATTTAGTGACCCTTATCACCCGTCCCCTCTACTAAATCTCTTGATCCTAGATTCGAATCCCGGTTAATACCTAATGTTTTATTGGTGACCGTGCGCTACGAAAAAAAAAACACCGTTAACATAATAGCTATTTAACGTTTTGTTTTCAGTAAATTTTTATTTATTTATCTTTTTTGGTTTTTTTGTACACGAAAAAACACGGGGGCACGAGAAAAAAGAATACAAAATAAATACACCAATTAATGTTTGTGTTAATAGTGTTTGCGTTTCATGATTTATGGGTCGCGCAATACACCGGTTTGTTTTTGAATTTCATTAAAAACGAAATAAATAACTACTATACGGTTTTCAACGCTTACTCGCGAATTAAAGGGGTTTAAACGGACGTAAATATATATATATATATATATATGTATAAATAAATAGATAGTATTATTAATAACATAATCCCGGATTTAATATTTCACGAACGCGTTATTACCGGATGCTTTTCAATAATACATTAATAATACATACACTTGTATATTTTAAATAATAATATATCGCGTATTGTTTATTGTGCACCGTGCAGTGGTAAAGAGAATCGTGATCCGCGAAAATATTTCCGAACAGACGTATGATGTTTAAAATGTGTCTGCAAATGTCAGATTTTACGTTTAGTGTAAGTCTCATAGGTGCACATTGTGGGGGATGCGAAGAGGACTCGTGCGCTACTGCGTTTAAAACCACACTCCGATGAACTCAAAGCCACATCCTGTTATCCGTCAATCATTTCGAAGAAGGCAGTATCGATAAATTGTGGTTTTCAACTTTGTACATGTGCCTAAGTACGTTCCCTGCTTTACATTTCAAAAACGAGGCAAAATTTATAATTTTCGAGATCAGAAAGATTTAGTTTTAACTATTTTGTGCGAACGATTATCAATTTTTGACACCCTAAACGTGGGTTTTGAATTGTTTTCGTGTCAATAGTATTTTAGTGTGGACAAAAATCCGATTATTAATTATTCATATTTTCGTTTTGCGAGTCGCAAATAATAAAATAATATGTTCGTCAGTGGTTTAAAGTGAGTTCAACTTTATTTTGGAGCAAGTCCAAAACCGTAATACAGATCTTGTTCATGTTTGTGTATGTATTTATTTACTTTTTAATTATTATGCTTACTAATTATTACGTTACGTTTTCAATCAAACTAATGTTACCGGATGCGTCACTATCGGAATTGAAACTAAGTAAACGAATCGTTACATCAAGTATTTGATTTATTTTAGGCAAAAAAAAAAAAAATATAATTTATGTATATATTTATTTGTTAACGCAGAATATCTTAAAAACTGGAATTAAAATTAGTCCGTTTACACAGTCGTGGCAGTCGTATTGGAAAATTGAATTTGGTTTATTTATTTTGTTTTCTATGCAGAAGTTAATTTCAATAAAATATCATAGAAATATTGAACAATGTATTTTATCGTTTTAACTCGTTGCTTACATAGGGTCTGCAGAAATTGATCTCATAATATTGTTTTTGAGTCTCGATCGACTTGAATTTAACTGGCACAACACTATAAGTCGGTTTCGCGGGAAACAGAAGTGACGTAGTCGACGCTTAAATAAATTATGAATTGAATAATTAAAGAAAACCACCACCGTCGTCGATTCAGCTGAAAAATTCAAATATTAATTGGTTATTTACTTCTGTGCGCTTTAATACGGTGAACTACGCACGGAAGTTGTAAAACGAGTTGACTTTTGCCTTCCATGGCGGAGCAAAAATAAAACAAAACTGTGTTATGCATATTAAAATTTATTAAATTTGTACGCGAATCGGCTCTTTATTTTTTAAGATTTTTCCGATTTTGTGTGAAAATATGTGAACGTGGTTTTTACCAGAATTCGTTTTTCGCGAAATCATTTGATGTTAAGGCATTCTTTTGTAAATCATAAAGCAACATTTTGACATTTTTGGAAAAAATTTAAAATTATAAATAAGAAATGAGGAAATGAGTATTATTGCATGATGGAAATTTTGTTATGATAACCATAGTAAATAAGAGAGTGACGTCATCAGTAGCATTAGAATGACAATCATAACAAAAATTAGACTCGAGGAAGCGATGTCATTGGCTGCATTACTATAATTACAGCCAACGTGAACGAGAAATTGTTTACGTTACCATCGTTACCATAGCAATAGGAGAACATTAACTATAAATATTTCTGCAATATTTTTTCTGTGCAGCTGAGAAAATAATATAAAAATATTTATCAAGACGAACTTTGAAACAATTTTAATAGGTAGAAAAACACTTAAAGACATTTTTAATAAAAAAACATTTCTACTGAGCAAATGATTATTAAAATATTTATTAGATGCTGATTAAAAAAAATCCTTACCTCTCATGAAAATAACGATTTTTATACAAATTCTAACAAAAAACGATTAAATAAATTGATATTTTATAACAATTTTCGAGATTTTTCAGTGCCTTTAAAGTTGAAAACATTTAAACGTGTATGAGTAAGATTTTAACTGATAATACAAAGAATAAAAAATGTTATTAAAAAAACAAGGCATTTCCAAAAATTCCATTTGTTTTATTCTTATAGTGGATAATTTTTTTTAAAAATGTTTCAGCGTATATTTCACTATTTTTGAAAATTGGTAATAATTTTAGGTTAAAGTACCTACTATTAGTAAGTCAGAGCTATATTACTATGAATAAAGTATGTATTTAATAAAAATGTAGTTTATTACATAATTTACTGTAGTTTTTAATCAAATTTTACGTAAAATTTAGAAAAAAACTGCCGAGAGATTTAGAAACACGTGTTTTACGTACGTGTCTCTGTAAAAAGCAAAAAATAATGAACAACATTTTTAAATATCATTAGTTTCTTCAATTTGCTCAGCATCTAAAAAAAAAAAAAAAAAATTGTTTATACGGAAAACTAATAAAAACCAAAATATAATATTCAATGACAAAAGACCCTCAACGTTGTATATAGAATACAACTGACCGAATTTTTTAACCTCAATTCGTCACCATCTTGGTGCATAATAAAATCTCTCCCGTCAATTTGTGAACGCGGAGAAGACAGTCGTATAACGGCTAAATGGCGGTAAAACAGCTGCGTAACGTGAAACAAAAAAAAACGTTGGAAAGTTATGCAACTTTCAGTAAGATTTGTTAATAATTCAACGTGAAATCCCGCCAAAAAAAATTCCCATTGCTTTCGTTTCCCGTTGGCCCGCAAATCTCTCTTCTATTTTTCCTCTTGGGTATCAAAATACCGTTTTGTATTCAACTGACATTTACATTTTTTTTTAATAACACAAGTTGTATTCCTATGAATCTCCTGCAATGGTTACGCGTAAAGTACGTCATGTCTCTCATCTTTTTCGAATTCGTTTCTACTCTTCGGGATGAATAATTCACATAATAATATATTAATAACGAAAATTTATTCGCCAAAAAAAAACAAATTTTAATCACATCAATATATTGGAATTTTGATATTAAAAAATTAACCCTAATAGCACAGAGACCTTCCTAGGTAGGTCATAAGACTCACGGACCATGGATAAAAGGTACCTATTTGGTTCTGGGAGAATCTGAAGACTGTCTAAAGACTTCCTAATGTCCGTTTTGAGACTATTTATGAGTCTTACTTGACAAGAAGTTTATAGGACCTAATTCAAAATATCTTATTAATTGCCTGTAATGGTCTGCCATGCTACATATTAGGGCCTAAAATTTAATTGTTTATATAATAACAGTTTTAAGTTTTACTAAAACATTAATTGTATTATAATCAGTTGATATAAATATTTACAGATACCCATAAATACTTAAAAACAATTAATTATAATTTTTAATGATTGATTGTATACTTTGTATTATACAGTTATAATATACCTGGATTAGTAAACTATAACAACATTATATTTTGTCATGACTAAATTCTTCAAAACTTTTAAGGGACCAAACTGAGTAGGGCCTGGGATGATTAAAATACTTCTCATCGGGAAGCTCCCAGTAGGTATCAACTGGGTACTATATAGATGGTCCCCGGGAAGGTCTGTGCTGTTAGGGAAAGTAAAATAAATATATTTAAACAGCTAAAGTAAAGTAAGGAAAAGTAGGGGGTCTGATAAAATAACTATTATTTGTTGTCACCAGTGACTATAATGTATTGTCACGCTGTACATGTTGTCACGGAACAGGTGTACCAATAAACAGAAAATTTTTTTGAAATATTTGTTGAATTCAGTAACCACGGAAATAGTTACCATCGGTGACCGCGGAATCTGTCGCGTTCGCGTGACGCGCTATATAAATATTCGTCTCACCGCCATAATAAAAATTAATATATTAAGTATAACTTCAAAGTGTTTCCAGTGGGCTAACGACTATTGACTATTATCGAAAGGAAAATGCTTGAAACAGAAAACACGTTCTATTGAACTTAAAAAGGGCGCTTAACTTCATTCCATAAATGTACCCATTTATTATGAATGAAGGATCTTTAAAAATTTTATTCTCTTTGTGATCATGCTTACTAGTTATTCGATTATTATAAATAAACCTATTATTTACGTGTTATTTGACGGCCGTTTCGTCAAATGATATTATAGTGATAATTATGACTACAGAAGAAGTGTACGCGATCCAAATTCTTTTGCTCAAAGAACTTGAAAAATGTTCTTAATAAGCACGTATTCAAGCCATTCTTCTCTTCCACGGCCGGTTGGCGTACGTTAATTATGTTAATTTTATTTTAGATTCTGAATGAAGTGAAGAAGCTAGTGTTTTTACAATGATGTTTATTTATTTTTTTTTTTTTTGCTTTCTTTTTTCTTTTTTTATTTTTTAGATTCTGAACGAAGTGAAGAAGCTTATGATTTTACAATGATGTTTATTTATTTAAAAATTAACGAAAAACGGCAAAATTCGCAGTTACCGGCATTTTCGTAAAATTGAAAATTTATTTTTACCGTAACTTCTAAAATAATGCAGCTAGAGACTTGAAATTTTCACCAACCACTAAAAATATATACGAAAATATGTCATAAAAATTTCAAAAAGATTTGATCAATTTTGAGTTAAGTACGGCATTTTGAAAA
>JAIPRM010005918.1:0-19633 GCA_025469315.1 Stegophylla sp. TES_Ste_2020 | reverse complement strand
GTTTTCAAAATTTTCTTGCGCCAAAATCTTTTTTATACGATTTTCTATCTATGTTTGAATTTTCATAAAATTCGGATCAAAAAATTATGGTTTCCGAGTCGTTATTGTCAAATTTCGGGTAGTTTTTTCCAAAACAAAAATTGAAGAATTGAGAAATTCTAAAAATGACCTCTTTAAAGTACAATCTAGTGGTAAATCCTGTTTCAAAAAATTATTTATCGAAACTTTTGGACAAGTATTTCTATACGAAAAGTTGTACACAGAAAAAAAAAAAAAGAAAAAAAAAACATCATTGTAAAAACACTTCATTCAGAATCTGAAACGGTCATATTTATATTTTTAAATAAGTGTTATTTATTTCGATATTTTTGACATTTTCGGTATACCGTTTAATAGCAAATTCGGTGTACTGAACCCGAAACGGTATATCCCCGTAATCGGGGCAAGCCCTGTTTAGAGGGTAATTGCATTCGGTGCATTTCTCGAAATCGAATTGCGTCAAATTGCGCGCAAAGTATTATTACTCGGTTGAAATTAAATTTTTTCCCACGAATGAAATCGGGTCAAACGAAATTCACTCGAGTACGACCGTCGTGTTAGAGGTATCCGTGTTAGGCGTGCTCCGAAGCAACGCCACTGGTATGGGGGAGTGGGGTGGGGATGGCGTATAAAGGTTAGGTCGGTGTGGAATCATGCGAAAACGGTGAGAAAAACAAACGAATGAGGGCGGTGTTGAGGGGGGGGGGGGTGTCTCGCGTAAGGAACGCCATTACATTTTTTTTTTCACTCCTTTATTTTTTACGCGACGTGCGTGTGTAGGTTTTTTTCGCGCGTTTCTTTTCAAAAAAAAAAAAAAAAAAAACAAAAAAAATGAGAAACTCGCGTGCGGCCCCCGGTTCGTGTATCGTATTATAGGTCGCGTGTCAAACGGCACTAGTGCCGAGAAGAAAGAGAAAAAAGTAAAAAGCAAAAAAAAAAACCGCTTGGACGTGCAAACGACGAGGGACGTCTTTCGCCGAACACGACCCCAAGAGGGAGCCGCCGTCGCATCGGGTCCCGCGTGGGTTGTGGCGCCGACGGCGGGTCAGCTCTTCGCCCCCCCCCTCCCCCCCCGTCCACTCACCCGCGTCCGCTCCTTACGTGGCCCGTGGGTGGTGGAGGAACGGAATGGCGGCGCCTCCACCCCGGTCCGTCGTACCCCCTCGACCGTTCGACGCGGACCCCTTACCGGAAGTGTTTCGGTTACGCGCGGTCGGAGGTCCGGCACCGCCGCGCACCGCGGGGCGCACGTGTGGGGCTCGCCGCCGCACGTACGCGTACTTCGCGAGGCGTTACGCGTACGTTATTATATTATACTCGTCCGCGGTGGCGCCGCGTGACGACCACGTCCGACCGGGCGCGCGTGACGACGTCCGACCGGGCGCCGCGTGACCAAGTCCGACCGCGGTGGTTGTCGTACACCGTAATTCGTTTTTCGCCCCAGCGTCCGGCGCGCAGTGGCGGTGTTCGGGCGGGAATTACCGGTTTGCTCCACAAAAAAAAAAAAAAACATTTAAAAAAATGTGTAGCCCGTTTGCGCCAAAATAAAAATAAAATGGTTCACTTTTACCCATAGTCCAAATGAAAATTTCTGAACGCGGAAACTTTGTACTATTATATTATGTCTAATATTATGTACACACATATATATACCAGGGGTGATTTATCATTTTTTCTTCGCCTCTCTCAGAAGCTACAATCGAAATTACCATAAAATAAAATGAAGTTCACGAACTATTTATATCGGTAGAACTACATTTTTTGTATTATATATTTTATGTCAACACACATTACTATTTCCATCGTGCAGTATATAAAGCCTAAACTTGGGACATGACGTTCTTCCTCGATCCCCGCGGGGATTCCGATATTTGTCATTACCGTCTTCCCAGGTTATTGTACAAATGGTTTGGATTGTATGGGAAATTATTATAAGATAAACACAATAATAGTGTTTCATTGATCAATTTTTAGAAATATCTAGGAAAATAATTAGGAATAAATTCTGACATGTGCCACATAAAATACCGGGAACCAATTCGGATGTAAATTTTCAGGAATGAAACCAATTCCGGTGTCGTAATAGCAGTTTCTGTTTATTGCGACACTCGGGTCCAACTAGTCTAGCGTTTCTTAACTTTTCACATGCAAAAAGTAACTGTATACGCAACACGCAAAGAATAATACAAATAATAACTGTACATGGGGTATTTTATCGTACTTCTAAGTATTAAATGCTGATGTTTTATAATAATTTATGAAGTTCATTTAATAAAAGGTAATACATACTCAAAATAACGTATACGTTTTTTTTTTTTTTTTTTGATAAACACATACAAAATAAAGTGTTTATTAGGTCAAGTGGTACGTGAAATTATCAAAAAGTGTTTGTGGTTAGTGGTGATATAAAAAAGGGGTTGTTATACTACTACTTTTTATGTAGGGCGTTTGCGGTTCGCGAAATAATTAAAAACTCGAGAAAAGACGGTGAATTTAGAGTGTCGACATTAACAGTAAATGAAAATCGGCAGGCCACTAAGTAAAGAATACTATTGGGAACATTTGAAGTACATGTGTGTCGTAAGTAGTTACACACTACTGTAAGTTGGTCGTTCGCTTATAAGTTACAAGTATGCTAGTTGAAAGCAATGTTACTACCTACACGATAAAATTTATCTTATTAAGTCGATACTAATATTATATAATATTAGGACAAATAAAAGCGTAGCATATTATATGTCGGCACACATTACTATATATATATATTATTTAAACTAATTCGGGTATTGGACAAATGGCAAAGAACATATTTTTATCGATCTGGAGCAACAGGTGTCAGAAGGCAAAAATTATTATTAAAAGTTTGTGAAGCTGGACTATGAACATATTATGGAATAAGAGCAATTAATTATGCGCTACCCGTCGTGTTCTTGAAAGACTATTAAAAAAAGAGTGATGGCGATTAGTGGGCGCATAGAATATATTTGATACTTTTCGAATAATATTATTCTACTAATTAATTTAATTATAATAATAATATGGAGAATTATTGTGACGTGTTGAATTTGTTCGTAATTAAACGTGTGATCATTCATAGTGACAGTTGGTTTAATTATATTATTAATCCATTATAACTGATTGTAATAAATTTAATGAAATCGAATTTCATGTAGGTTAGCATTTCTGATATGTAAGATGCGTGAGACATATTTTGTTATCATTGTCACTAATGGCGTTGTGCAGAACTATGATACTGGTTTTTGGAGTGATTTTCCATTTTTTTTTTTTTTTTTTCATTTACAGTTAAAATGTTATAACAAAAGCAAAGTCGTTTATACTTATAGTGTTTAATTTGTACAGTTATTTCAGAAACTTTAAAAATAATAGATATATAGATAAATAATATTTTTAACGTTTCTAACATCTCTTATTTTTAACAATCAAATTTAAGTCACTGTCGAGCGTTAAATATACATACTCAAATTCATTTTGAAAAAAAAAAAAATAGACGATTAACACATATTTTAATAGTAATGATAATCCTTCAAGCCAATACTAATCCTACAAATATTTCCTTCTGTTTATTCTGTGTCAGAGGTTCCTCACAAAACATGCACTAAATAATCAAAAACACATCAGTATTGTATACGATGCTCTTTAAAAATGTTTCTACTGTCAACGCCTTACCTCGGCGTTTCCGAGTAATTACATATTTGGTACGTGTGTGATTTGGGACTTGATCCTTGTACGGTGATCGGGACACGACAGAGAATGATTCGTTTTCCGAGTCATCGAGCTCGACCATACATCTAGATGACTGTAGTTGTCCGGAGAGAAGATTTTGAACCCCAGGGCAATATATTCAAATGATAACTACCCGCCAACAATACCCATCCGTCTGACCTGACCTTTCGGTGTGTGATTGAACATTTATCTTTTATGGATGATAATGTAGGACCGTCCGGATATATAATTCAAATAAAATATATCAGTGACGACCATACAGGCACTATTATCGGGAGTAGAAATTTAAATAATCGTATAAAACTTCTGCCGGTGCGAAATATGGCCCAAAACATCTAGCCAAAATTTTATCGTGAATTCCTAGCCACACGTTATATAAATGTAAATTTTGACGAAAATTGTTGACTTCAAAAATTAACATTTGTCGACTAGTAAGTTTTAGACTTACGAAGATAGTATCTAAAATAAAAATCAATCATAATAAATAAGTTTTACAATACACTTTTGAAGTCGAAATTTTATTATGATAGTATATATTTTCCTTTCAATACAATAGTGCAATTGTTTTACAGGATAGCATTTTCTATCTATTCTGTTTAAACATCGTCGGGAGTGAATTGAATATATTAATTGTAGGCTGGTAGTAAAATCATTTACTCCACGGATGTAATTATTTTGTTTCTGGTCGAGTTCAAAATAAATTATTGGCAAACTACGATTTCGCAGTTTTCCAATTTAGGATATTACCTATAATATATAATATAATATAAAGTGGCTGTTATAATCATCTCGGCTATATGCTATAGGTAATGCCGTATTAAGAAATTTATGCCCGAGTGTACTTTGTCTAAAATGAGTCCTCTATAATCCAAAAAAGCTTCATATAGGTATCATAAATTATTCAGATAGTTTCTGTTTATATAATAACAATATTTATAACGATTAATATTCCTTTTTCGTAAAAAAGATTAATATTTAGTGTTCTACGAAGTACCTACAAATAAAACTAAATCAATGTTTGACATTTTACGCATATAACAGCTGTAGTTTAAAACATCGGATAAAAAATGGTAAAAAATATAAAAATATCAGCAGTCAGCTCACGAGTATTCGACTATTTTTATCACGATAAAAACAAATAACAATTATTTTGTATTCATAAAAAAAAAAAAAAAAGTTATTGAAATTTAATTATTGTTGTTACTCAAAACCTGATGTACCCAAAGTCTCGAAATAAATATTATTGGTCCTGTACAAGCTTACATAAGTCACGGGGTAAGCCTCGAAACACCCGGAAGACCCTGTAAATTGGTCCATGGGCTATAGGATATTACCCTGATTTATCTCAGCCCGCGATAGACATATGCAAATATAACCGATAAAACAACATAATCTATTATAATGCACGTCATAAAAATGAATATTCGACTTGAATAACGATCCGTTACAATCAGAGTTGAGCAAAGATAACTAAAAATTATCTAGATATAGATAAAGATAATTGATCATATTTTTATCTATAGAAGGTTATATTTTTTTTTTTTTTTTTGATAAAAGATGACTACAATTTTTCTAGACAAATAAAAAGGTAATTTTTTTTTATCACATTGATTTATGTAGCATATTATTTTAGTTTAAATATCAATACTATACCAACAGAATTGCGTAAAATAAGAAAAATTATGATTAGAAAAATGTTTACAAAAATTATGCACTAAACATTCAAGGGGGAATACCATGTAAATTTCCAAAATATGTATTTGAGACATATTTAAGTTATAGTTTTTTTGATCTGACATAACTGTATATTCAGTAGCAGTTGTTAACTCTACTAATTATTACTATTATCATTAAAAAAAGAAAAAATGTAATTCATTAAAGTGTCTAGATAATTTAGTACAGACGACAAAATTATTTATCTTATGCATCAAATAAACATTTTTTTTAATCCGTCCAGACAGCATAAAATATAATAAATTATTTTATCTAAATTAATTTATCTTATTATTGCTCAACACTGGTTACCTTGTCGTGATAGAATAACAACAATAACCGCGCAAATATCATTCGGCTCGTGCGCGATTTGTTCGATTTCGCCGGCTTTTATTACGACCATCAATAATTGTATCGGGCATAATAACGAACGTGATTTTGATCATATGTATTTATTTTTTTTCGACCGTACAAAACGTTTGTACGTGATGAATTTTCGGCACGAAGTTACTAAACTCACCCCGAGACCCAAAGTTATACAGTCACTTTGTAGTTTTCAAAATAGTTTCCACAGTTTATATGTCTGTACGGACTGTATAAATGGTGTTCGTATTTAGCCGACGAGAGTGATAAATTGTCGTAGTATTACGACACTAATTAAGGTTAAAATAATAATAATAATAATAATAATAATAATCATAATGTTCATTAACGCGCGGGCGACTGCCCTTTCAGTGCATGGTGACAAATTGTATGAAAAGAAATGCGTACAATTTTATTTTAATCGCGACCGTGTTGTCGGAAACGAAAACGAACATCATCGAGAAATTATTACCGTACCGCGGAATTTAATTCCCGTACGATTTGTTGCAGCCTAGGGCCAATGTTAAATGGGAGGGGGTGGAGCAAAATGAAATTTTGAAATTTTTTTCTATTTATTTTGTCACACATTATAATCTAGTTAATTCGTGTGTATAAAGCGATTGTTTTGTATTGTCAACATTAAAAGAGAAAAAGATTTCGTTAAAAATTTAAACAAATGCTTAGCGTCAACTTTCTACATAATATTTTGTGTAGAATAAAGTTGACTTTTTTTATTTTTATACATTTAATGATTATTTGTTTCAATTTAACATTTATTTTCTTTAATATTCTCCAAAATGCTAAAGAAATGTCGAGCACGTCAATTTCGGGGATTCCATATCAACCCTTGTCTACTGGTGGTAAACCCTTCGATTAGGCCCTATGTGTGACGTAAAACCGTTTGTCAAAGTGTCCGAAAACTCCGCAACTGTTTCAGATAATGGAAATATTTCTGCAAAAATATCTTTTAAAAGAATATTACAAAAAGAAATATCTCTAAGATTAAAATTGTTATTATTATATATTTGTATGTATATAAATGTTTGTATTATTTGAAATGATCGAGTGGTTACTCTTATAAAATTTTTATAAATCAATTTAAAATATACAAGTTAGAATCCAATGATTTTGGGCAATCCTTCATGAATATATTCAAATGATGTATTTTCGCCGTTATTTTGCCCTGAAAATAAGGTAATTTAATGGTCAATACATAAATATTATATTAATTACCACTCGTAAGGACTGTACTCTTTCCAAATATTTTTTGATTTATATCTAATTAATTATTCTATCGTTATACAATTTAATATTAATATTAATAATACAACAGGACATAGGTATTCAGATATATATATATTTTTTTTTTTTTCAGAAAATAACTCCACTAGAAATATTTCGTATCCGAGATGATATTATGTCGGAGATATTTTGTTCAGAGATATTATGTCCGGTGGTATTTTGACCGGTCACCCGGCCGGGTTACTTTTTGTTATTTTTTTTCCAGCAGTAGGTATATAAAAATAATTCCGTTTTTACGGTCCGACGATGACACACCGTCGCGTAACATATTATTATTATTATTATTATTATTATTATTATTTGCGGCAGCACACAGCGTGTCGTATAAACTTTTCCGAGCCGACCGCGTTTTTCCACGGACTTTTTACGTCTTTGAATAATATATTATTCGACAGTCGGAGTGTTGTCGTGAAAGTTGGTCGTGCAGGATGGTTCGAGTATTATTATGACAGACCGTTTTTCGGTCGCCAAATGGACGAAACCGTTGGACCGAGAATCTAACGGTTAGGGTTTTATTAACCACAGTGAGGTATTATATACGAGATATATATATATATATATATATATATTATACAGGGTGTCCCAGTACGATTTGATAAATGCGATAACTTTTGTTCCATTAATAACTAACATTTTTTTTTTTTTTTTTTTTTTGATTATTATTACTACGCAATAAACTACAATAAAAAAAAAACGTTTAATTATTTATTTATTTTTTTTTTTTTAGAAACCAAATTTTCAAATCTGAAATTGTATACTGCAGTTTTAGAAAAAAATTCAAAATAGCCATTTTGTGAATCTGATTTTTAGAAAAATATTGGTGCTTAAATCTCTAATCCGTTAATTTTTTACTCTTTTTTTTTTTTAAGTTTACGGATAATTTAATCAAATTCTGAAGTAATAATTTTTTTTAAAAAAAGAGTTTAAAAATATTAATAGAACAAAAGTTATTGTATTTATCAAATCGTTCTACAAATCGTGTACACACACAGGGCAACGATTTGTATTTCTGAGGGATACTCGAAAACGCGTAGTCGAGGTTGAGTCATGGATAGAACTAAGAATAGAAAACAAGTTCGAAGTGATATGACTATCTTTTTTATTAAATTCAAACATTTTTCTCCCTGTATAAGACGTATCTCACCTGTATAATATCTGAATCTTAAACTCAATGATTTGTCTCACAAGTAAAGTCAAGCTTTTGAACGCGTATGTTTAACGACGGACGGAGTTATACGTAGTATCAGTTATAACTACATTATACAATTGTTTACAGAACTTATAAATTTTACGCAGAACACATCGTGATTTATGAACACCGACTTTTTGTTATCGGACCGATTAGCAAAATAAATAAATAAATATTCAATAAACATCAAAAACACTACTCAACAGAGACGTGTATATAATTGACAGGTGAACAGTAATAACTTTTTTTAATTTTTTTTCAACGGACATCAATTTACATATATATAAATATATGTATAGTATACACATTTATATTGTATTGTACGAACGTATAAAAAATCCGAAGTTCTATTATTCTGATATCGTATTATAATAATTGACACAACGATTCGCAATGACTTTTTTTATTCAATTTATTTACTCACGTGTTGAATTATTATATTTATTTTTAGAGAGAGAAAATTGTTGTGTGTGGAATATCCAAATTGTTGAGAGTACACACAGCCCCTCTGTTCCATTTACAGTTTACACTCACAGCTGTTAAAAAAAAAAAAAAAAAAATCTGAAAACTAATTAACCGTTGGCAAAATTACTATATATAATTCTATAAAATATTATGCTTTCTCCGTTTCTACGATATGTAGGGTAGTAATCAGGTTTCATGAGAGTGAAAAATACGATAGTGATATAGATTATTATTTATTATATAAGTTAGCTACTCCAGAAATGATATTCGTGATCGTCATTTCTGCGCTCATTATATTCAATTGGTATTTTATAATTTATTTTTTCCATATAAAATGGCGAGATCAGTGATAGATATAAAGGAGGTTAATTGTCAATTACATATCTATAGTTATAGTAGTAGTTGTTAAATTGTTTGAGTGTTAAACTATGTGCCTTTACACGTTTTCCTATAATGTATATTTAATAATCGTGATAATGTTGACTGTAACCTCATTTGTATTTCATATTTTATGTTTATTGTCTTTGAAAAATATTCGAGTCTCCTTATTGGAGGGTGTTCAATCTGAGATTTTATATTGATAAAATCCTTGATCCACCACTGTCATTGGTCGTTTTCGAGTAAATAGTTAACCCTATCACTGCTGTATGGATTTTATCTAGTATGGACAGCCCTGCTGGCATAAAGTTATACTTATATATATATTTATTTAACGAAAATATAATATGAAATAGGTCAATAAAAAAAAGCCTATTCTTTTTTTATTTTAGTTATTATTTTAGAAGATATAAAAGATTTAAGTTTACGATTGGTTCCCATAATTAATTATTATATTATAGATTATATTATGGGAATGTTAAATAAGAAAAAAGCCGGATATTCTTCGCTTTTCGGGTTAGATACTCTTGAAGGGCGTAATAAATAAATTTATTTTTTAATTCAGTCTAGATCTCGTTTTATTTTCCGTTCTTATTGCTCCGTCGGTCTTTTGTCAACACACCGGTCCGCGGGAATACCTCATTTTACAGAAGAGACATTTGCAATTTTAATTCTCCACGGTGACGCGTCCCCGCGCTTGTCTCCTCGCCAGTTTCCTATAAGCCTTTCTCCGTGGCTGACTCCCGAGCTCGACCCCGGGGATTTTATACCGGACGAATATCTTTCCACATTTACATTTTCGAAGTCGAGCATGCAAACAGCCCCGGGGGATAAAATATCTCTCTTACCCCACCACGACCGCCGTTCCATCGACGAATTCCAGCGAAGGCGGTTCCTACGAACGGGAAATGAAAACAAGGTAAGGCAGATGGGAAGGATAAATAATAATAATAATAATAAAATATTCAACGTTGTGTGTGAGCACTTTTGGAATCGAGTTTCTGAGCCTCGACGCAGTTTCACGACGGAAATCGCCTGAGGTGTACAACCGTCGTCACATTCTCACTCGACTGATGTAAAATGTGTTTCGAAAAGAACGCAGGATTTGAATGACAGCTGTTTTTAATGTACATTATTCGTGTGACAGCATTGTTTTTGAGATTTTTGTTATCTATTACCGTTGAGGTTTTGTATTTTATAGGTTTTATATTTTTCTTCTTAGAGGTAGTTAATTAACTGGTAGATAATTAACTGAAGCTCCTCTCAAAACAGTTGAAGCAATAACTTATCGTTTTTTTTTTTTAAATTCAGCACACTTGCCAAAAGTATTCTACCCGCGAGGAACGAAGATTATCTATTGTGTGAAGAATATTTGGCTTTTTAATTAGAGCCGTCAGTTTCTTACAAAACATTGAGATATTTTTATTCATACCAAAATATTCTAACGATTTGTAACGATTGCAAAAAGTTAATAAGCTAAACATATTCTGAGAAGCACAGAAATAAATTGAATTTTTATGTTTGTAAATCAATTTAATTCGTTCACAATACAAATAATTTTCAGAACACAAAAACGCTGGAAAGTCCTTTCAAAACGTTTATTTCGATTAAATATCGCGATAAAAAGTGTATTCTGTAAGATTTCAACCAGACAATTCAAATTGACTGTATATAAAAATAATGTAACGTTAACAGTTTATAATATATATATAATATATGAAATACGATAAATGCAGATGAAAATTTTTTTGTGCTATTATCATTATTGCAGCCCCTGCGCAAGAAACATGGAAGAACTTTTAACATGGAATTTTTTTTCCCCGTGTTAAATGAGTTGAAATTGCAGTTGAAATCGCTGAACAATAACGTTTTTTGCCGTTACGTTTTCATTATTGAACCGCGCGAGGGAGTGGCTATATTATTATGTACCATGTACAAAGTGCAAAAAGAAAGAGTGAGAGAGAGAGAGAATGAAAGAAAGAGAGAGAAAGAAAACGAAACAATAGTAGTTTAATCGCAGAAATTTAATATATGAAAAAAACAAAATAAAATAAAAATATTACGATATCCTTGTCGCCTGCATCGCGGAACCCACCTGTTCAAAATCGGTCCATTTGTTAGAGTCGACAACGAATCACCGGTAATTGGCGATCCGCTTGATTTGGTTTGGCCCGCACCACCGTTGTTCCGATAACACGATGCCAAATGTAGAACTAAATAGTGGTAAACAATATAATAATGTAGAACGGCTCGGTCGGTCACGATCGTCGATTTCCGTCCACACCTCGTGCACGAGGTCTGGTGAGAAAAACTCTCCGATTTAGTTTCCTGATAAAAACCAAAATGAAACGGAAGAAAGGAAAAATATTTATTTCTCAACGGTATACAATATGTTATTCAAAATTTACCGGATTAAAAAATTCCATATTACCGTCGTAAGTACATTGCAGTTCGATCCTATTCTGATAGTTTTCATAATCTACTCGTGAACACTAGAATTAGGATTTTTATAGCTCTTATAAAACTGTACTTACATACATATATAACACATTTAAAATGAAGCAATAACGAACTAAAAATCTAAAACAGAATAAGTAATCACTGTAATCTTTCAAATATATTTATTTAGAACAAATTAAAAAAAAAAAAATATGCTACATAAAAGAAAAAACAAAAGCACAAAACACCAAGTATCCAAAAATTAATGAAATTAAAATAATCAAAATAAAATTGCATTCATTTCGTTCTATGCAGTACAAATCGAACTTATGGCTCACATAGCTTAGTGTAGCAACGCGGTCCCTACGGCCGTGTCCAAGGCCATGGAGAGAAAATATCGGGTTGAGGGGGGAAAGTGCACCATTAGGGGTCTTAAGTTTTTAACTGTGCAAGAGTCAACTTGACTGACTACGTAGCAGTTGGTAGCCATAATAGTTTAAAAGTAAAATAATTTTGAACGTACATAATTTTTTTTGCTAAATTAGATTAATTATTGTAAACTCAGTTTTTATCAAAAAAAAAAAATAATAATAATGTTGGTCATCCTTGGGCGCCAAAATGTCGTTAAAAATTAGTAATAATTCTTATACCGACGGCATCGCGGATGATAACGTTTTTTCTAGAAAATCATTCCAGCAGAACAGTCAAATGCTGTTGCATTACATTATACGAGTACTTTCCTATTTAATTATTTTATTATCACATCACCACCACCGCCACAACGCGCCGTCAGCCAGCAGAACATCGCGAGCGTGACCACCGATTGGTGTCTCGGATAAGAAACCGATTTCTGTACAGATATACGATAATATTCAAAAAGGAAATCTAGAGGTGCGCTCTGTCGATTTTTCAAGTAGGATCAGCAAAATAAAAACAAAAAATATATCGTTATATCGAAATCTCCAGGTACACAGAATAGAATATTTATATACATGGTCGTGATTAATGTTTGTTGGGTGTGTACCCGTACGGAGGGTGGTATTTTTGTATAATAATAATAATGTAGTAATGTACGTCAAAAATAAGGTTTTGACGTACCGTGCGCGAAATCGATCAGAGCGCGTAGTGTGTAAGACTCGAATCGTTGTGAAAAAGGGTGGTAAGTAAAAAAAAAAAAAATATATATAGGAAAAATCGGCGAACTATGGTGCCCCCGGTATAGTTAACGCGCATGTCTAGTGGAGTATATAGTGTTATATTCTATTTTATATAATAAATTATCACATAGGCTGTCCGCTTTATCCTCCAAGGAGTAATTAAAGAAATGAGCAAAACAATTATTCACATAGCTCCGTCATACTGTTAATAGTGGATGGAGGTAAGGCGGGTTGGAGTTTGTATGATTTTAATTAGTTTAGTGACAGAAGGAAAAAACACATTTCTAATGATTTATACCGAAATGACTGAGTAGGGTTGTCACTTTTATTAATTACAATTTAATCATTAATCTGACATAAAATTTCTCTGATTATAAATTGTCGCCAATAATAGCTAAATTTATCAATATCTACAATAAACCAATTTAGTCAAATTTTGAGGTATGCACGTCTGTTGCACTATAAACCAAGGGTGGAAAAACACAACGTTATAGAGTTTTTTTGGGGTTTTTTTCCATTTAAACATTAAATACCCAAAAACCCTTTGAGTTTAATTTGATGTTTTCTACTGGGTGGTTTTATCAGGATTTTTTTGAGAAAAATACCCACTTGAAATTTTTTGTTCCATATTTATTTAATGTTTTCATGATTTTGAGTTCTTGTTATAACTTTTTTTTTTCTTATGAAGTCTGAATACTTGGAAAAGTATTAAGCGGACACTTCTAAAACACACATCATACAAAAAATAATAATAATAAATAAAAGAAAATAAAAAGTGGATTTTACCCATTTTTTTTTCAACAACGAGTGAATTTAACCCGGTAAAGCAACCCGGTTTTTTCAATAGGTTTTTTAAATTTTGAGTTGGTTCAACCGAGAAATGTAACCAGGGGTTTTTAGGGATCAGTTTATTCGTTTCAAACGACGATATGCGATATCCGAGCGAAAATAGATTTGCAGTGGTCTGCTCTGTGGTCAAGAGACGATGCCATTTGCGTGATGAGAACGGAGAGGAAAATTATTATTCCATTTTGGTGGCGAATTTAAGGGCGACATTTTGTCAGCGTGTTATTCCCGCGAGATACGACGACGACGACGACATAGAGTTTTCGTAATGCGGACGAGTGTCCGCGCGCGTTTTATTATTCCGATTCGATTTCGCGGACCGCTATGATTGTGTTTTATTCACTTACTCGGTGGAATTTCATAGACGCGTTTTTCTCGCGAAACGCGATCGTTTTGTGTAGCGGCGACGCGGTCTCTGTGGCCGTGTGTTTTCTCTACGGACTCTGTTTTCGGGGCGAACGCCGCCGCCGACTATCGGCGACGGATATAGTGACACCCGTGACGTGAATATATTATTATTATTATTTTCCGTTGTTTTATGTATATTGTGTTGTTGGCGTCGAGAGCTGCCGTTGCAGCACAGGGATTAATCAATATCACGGCGCGCGGCCGGCACTTGGCGGTTCTGTTCGCGCGGTCAAAACGTCGTGTGTAGGTGACGAGGGTGGTCGCGCAATGGAGCAATCTATCGATGGGGGGTTGTGGATATGGGGTGCGGGTCGGATGGGATGTATAATAATAATAATAATAACAATAATAATAATAATAGTCCACCCCTCCCTGGTGATCGCGCGTTCAGGTGGATTCGCGGTCGCGGCCGCCCGGACGAATTCAGACGTTCTCCGGAAGGCATTTCACGCGTGAGCGGATTTCTATATTATATTATTATTATTATTATTATTATGATGATCGAGGGAACACGAGGTTCGAGTGCTGCTGCTGCTGCTGCAATGTGTAATCGTCTATGATATTGCGATGTTCAATTTGACAAAATAAATAAGTTCCCGAACGCCCCCGCACATCCATATACCCTCTGCCACAACACACCGACGTGTAATTCACTGCGTTATTATTCCCGAGAAACGACGATATACGTGAATGCGAGATTCTGAACCGTGGTGACGAATTGATTTGACCGGGATAGTCAAACTTTAACTAAATTATTAATACGGTCGGAATGCACTCGGGTGAAAAACAAGTAATGGTCGAACTGCAACTTGGGTACAAAAAGTTGCTCGTTCTCTCCCCCCCCTCCCTTCTCCCACTGTCGTATACGGCGTGACTTGCTATATATGCATCGAGTCCGATGAGGACCCTATTCTTTGGCTTTTACATTTTATAAAAAATTTGACTTAAAATTACCTGAGCGCTGCTACTGAGTAGTAGTGACTCAGAATTCCCTGAACATTATTATTTTTTTATTGTCTCCGCTCATTTGCCTTATCGACACTTAATCCTAATTTTTCCACAGTCCTAAAATTACTTACCATGCTAAATTAATTCTACGGACACCACTCACAAGCTAAGGACTGCCCAGTGTCACAAGTCATGATACTGGTATTGCCCCAAAATACTATTTTTTTTTTCTGTATTTTAATATAAAAATAACGTAGTTACTTATGAGCTTCGAAAATTAATGTAATGTAATTACAATTTTATTGGAGTAAGAACTAAAGTAATTTCATTACATGTATGTAAGAGAAACGTGTAAAGTAACTTTATTACTTTTTAAAAATAACTATCCAACCATTGCCGCCTATTTGACGTGGAAACACGCGACGTCTGCGAAATCTTATTCGTGAATAGGTTTTTAGATTTTTCTGGCGTTCAAAGTCGTCACGTGTTTAAACGCGAAGTACGTGCATCTATCTGTATACGGCGAGTGGGAAAATCAATGGGATGATATGTCGTATATGCATGCCTTCGTATTTGAGGCGGCGTCCAGATTTCAATAGGTATTTGTTCGTTCAAAAATGTACCGCAAATGTAACGCTACGGAATATAACCGAGAAAAAATATTGCACGCCGCCAACATGGTTGTGTCGGTGAAACACATTACGTGCCATAAAGAAAATTCTAGTGTCACTCGGCGCGATATATATATATATATATATATATATATATATATGTAGAGAGAGAGAGAGAGAGAGAGAGAAAGAGAGAGGAGGAACAGAGAGATTGAGAGAAACAATAAGTATCTCACTCACCGTTTGCAGCAGGAATTTCAAACGTGGTCGTGTCTAATAAATAGGAAGTTTTGTCAAAAATAAGCCTTCGACTAATAAGTTAGAGGCGTCTTTCTAAATTCGAGGGACCCATATTTGATTTCTTTAGATGTTCCATTTTTCCGTGAGTCTTCTTACTAGGCATGTATTGATATATTATATAAATATTTTGTTTCCTGGCTTTTATTTATTATTAAGAAACAGAAGGTCTGAGCGATGTATGTTTTATGTTAAAAACGTTCATTAAAAATAGATAAATTAAAAAATAAACAAGATTTTGAGGTCAGTTTTAATTGTAAGCATAAAAAAAATGAAGTTAACAAGCTTATTAAAATTCTTAAAAAAGCATACGAGTTGGTTTATAAATTTAATTCGTGTTTGGGAGTTCAATGATTTATACATAGTGAGTTATAATTTATTTTTATCAACTGTAGTAATGACTAACTAGGTATATAATGTGTGTTTATATATCATAGTGTGTTACCGTAAGTATTATATTCACTTTATAAATGTATAATATGCAGGTAAAACTCTGGGTGAACATTATTATGTAAACTATTTTTCTTTCAGACCCCCTAAAGTAAAATATTATATGTTTTTTTTTTTTTTTTTTTTTTTTTTTTTTTTTTTTTTTTTTTTTTTTTTTTTTTTTTTTTTTTTTTTTTTTTTTTTACGTTTATGGAGATAAAGTTATAGTTATTCTCATAATGGTTGTGTGGCACGTCATA
The DNA here is from genome assembly GCA_025469315.1 of Stegophylla sp. TES_Ste_2020. Classification (NCBI taxonomy): domain Eukaryota; kingdom Metazoa; phylum Arthropoda; class Insecta; order Hemiptera; family Aphididae; genus Stegophylla; species Stegophylla sp. TES_Ste_2020. Next base: position 3,045 of record JAIPRM010005918.1, on the reverse strand, counting down.
AGTATTTGCATTACTTTTGCCTCGCGGGATACGAAAACAAAGCGGAACCCAAAATGTAGCCTCCCGTTTTTATTTCTAATTGTCTGGTCGCGCGTTCGTTTTTGTGCCAATTTAAAAACTTCCGAGGCGAGTAAAACATCAAATAACAAGAAAAAAAATAAATAAAATAACAACTGGTATACGCAAACGTCTATCGAAAAGTTGGCGTTTTTATTAAACCCGAGTACCGAGTAGCCGGAGGCCGTAGACTTTTAAGCCATTTTGTTCGCAGACTTTTTTGAAAATTTTGGTTTTCTCGTTAGTCACACCGACAGCCACTCCGTGTCGTCATCATCACCGTGAAACACTGCCGTTTATACGTTCTATTCCTCGGGATTTCCAGTAGAGAACGATTTGCGCGCGGGGGCCCCGTTTACGGCGGAAAAAGCATCGAGGTCGTCGCGATTGCCTCCCAGAGAAACCGCGTTGTGTTTTGCGAAATTAAAGTTTTCAGTCGGGTAGACCTTGGAATAAACTCGTAATTTGTTCGGTTCACTTGAATCTGGCACATCAAAGCGAACGCTCGCGCACCAGTCCCGTCGAAATACGCGCGTGGATTAAACTGCACTCGAATACCCCACCCCCCCACCAGCACCCCTATACACCACCTAGACGACGCGCGCGCGTATTGTTACCCGTGGCGTAAACGATTAACTTTTATGACCTTGGTATATAATACGGTTAGGTTAATTGTTGTAACCGACCGACAAGGAGATACGAAAAGTAATGGGATCGACTACGACGAAAACGCGGAAAAAGAAAATAACAAAAGAAATATTATTTGAACTAGTCGTCCGGTCAAAAAGATTGAAGTTATATCGCGCGACCTTTTACCTCGTCCCTCCCGTTTGTTTGCTCTGTTAACCTTTGACACGTCCAATAAGCTAATACGATAATATAATATGTAGTGGCGATTGGTCGTTGCACCACCCACTTTAATGAACGATTCGGGTGGCGATGGAAATCATATTATTCAAGTTTTTATTCGTTCGTTTTCCACAGACGTTTTAATTTATTGAACATTTAATTTTAATTAATATATAATATTTATTTTAATTCATTAACTTTTTTTTTTTTTGTGTACAAAAATTTTACACTTTTTTTTTCTCTGGGCCATCCATTTTGATGGATGTATTTCGGTCTGTGAAATCACCAAATATCACCTATAGCATTCATTAAACGACTATTACAACACGACGAAACCACCGTAAGACAGACATTTATTTTCCACCATCTATTTTGTATACATGTGGATTCAGTTTTTCTTACATGACCATATTTTTAGAAAATCGTAATAAAAAATAAATAAAAATACCTTTGATAGTAGCCGCGATTGTTAACACACCTTTGGGATAACTTTAGTACTACCTGAAGGGTATATGAAAATTCTCTAGGGTAAATTTAAGTACCTTTTTTTTTTTTTATTGCTATTTTTTTTCGATTCTGACTGGAACGAAAAATTAAATGGTTTTACACTGATGTATAATTTTTTAGATTCTAAACGAAGAAAAGAAGCTAGTGTTTTTACAATGATGTTTATTTTTTTCAAATTTTTTTTTCCTGTGTACAACTTTTTGTATAGAAATAATTGTCCAAAAATTTCAATCAATAACTTTTTGAAACCGGATTTGCCTCTAGATTGTACTTTAAAGAAGTCATTTTTTGAATTTCTCAATTCTTCAATTTTTTTGGGGGAAAAAACTACCAAAAATTTGACAAAAACGACTCGGATACCATCATTTTTGGATCAGAATTTTATGAAAATTTACACATAGATAGAAAATCATATAAGAAAGATTTTGGTGCAAGAAAATTTTGAAAATGTGAAAAAAAAATTTTGGACATTTTTCTAACATTTTTTTTTTTCATTTAATTTTTATATTATTAACTTCCCTCGTTCAGAATCGTTTTATTGAAGAAATGATTTATCGTTTCTTTAAAATTAAATACACCCGTCAAGAGAATTCCACTCATCGTGCGAAGAAAACACCCATCGTGCGAAGTATGTCCGGCTTTTTTATTAAATAAATTACTTGCAATTTAATGTTAGGGCGACTGTAAAGTGGTACCTCTTTCGAGACTTTGGAGAGTGTGCATATTCGCTTTGAGTAAACGTTAAGTTTACATAATATACCCTTCAGGCGGTACGTTGAAGTTAACCGAAAAGAGTTTACACCACCAGCTGGTTAGTTTATCACTACACACAATAGTCTCATCTATTTTTCGCCCTCTAATCAGCCAGCGTGGTGGATTAAAGACATCGGCGTACTCTGACAGTTATAATTGTGTTTATGACATTACGAGTTGTTTGTATTTACTATTTGCTGGGAAATAATCGCAATTTTACGTTTTCATTGTTTCGTTCGAGTCCGTTTCGCCGTAGGGCGTAGCGGCGAGGGGTGGTAAAACATTTTATTATTATTGTGTTGCCCTCGAATTGTTTCCACGCCATTCATGTATCATCAGCCACCGCCGCCGCGAGTAAACCGTGGACATTTTTCGTTTTACTTTATCTGTGCAGTGTTTATATAATACAGGGTGTCCCAGTACGATTTTTTACAAATACAATAACTTTTTTAAACTTTGTTTTTTTTTGAAAATTATTACTACAGTACTGCACTAAAGCAATTATGTATAATTTTATTATTATGCCCCAAATTTTCAAATTTGAAATTTCATGATAAAGTCTTAGGAAAAATCCAAAAGAGCCATTTTGTGAATATGATTTTACCAAAAAAAAAAACTGGTGCTTAAATTTCTCATAAATGTTAATCCGTTAATTTTCTACGATATTTTCAATTTTGCGAATAATATTTAATAATATTGTTCAATAAATCATAATAATATTATCAACGGTTGACGTCATATTACTAACATATAATAAAAAAGCCGGACATACTTCGCACGATGGGTGTACTTCGCACGACGGGTGATATTCTCTTGACGGGCGTATTAAATTTTAAAGAAACGATAAATCATTTCTTCAGTAAAACGATTCTGAACGAA